>SKCR01037764.1:0-84967 GCA_019454045.1 Zanthoxylum bungeanum
GGCTAAGTGTCTATTTTTAGGTTATCCTAAGGAAACAAAAAGATATATTTTACAACCCACAAGAGAAAAAAAAAATATTTGTTGCTCTTCATGTGATTTTCCTAGAAAATGAATTCATGAATGCAGTGGTAAGTGGGAGGAAAGTAGAACTCGATGAAAATTGGAGTGATAATGTTCCTGTACCGACCCCCTCACGGAACACGAACAGTCCTCAGAGATGAGACAGTTCCACAATATTCGGATACACAAGAAACGTGTAAGCGGAGAGACTCACAAAACAACCTGAGAGGTATGGGTTTCTGATCTCACCTCATATAGATATTAATCTTATAGATGAAGATGAACCAGCTATGTATGAGGAAGCGATAAAGCTATCAACTCCGCTTTATGGTAAGAAGCCATGAAGTCCAAAATGGATTCCATGTATACCAACCAAGTTGGGACACTGGTTGATGTACCAGAAGGCATTAAGCCTATTGGTTGTAAATGGATCTTCAAAAAGAAGAAAGACATAGTAGGCAACATAAAATGTATACAAAGCTAGGCTTGTAGCTAAAAGGTATCGTCACGACATGGTTTCGATTACGAAAAAACCTTTTCACCCATTGCCATGATTAAATCCATTCGGATAATGCTTGCTATTGCTGCAGGTTTTGATTATGAAATATGGCAGATGGATGTCAAAACCATTTTACTTAATAGAAACCTTTTGGAGGATGTTTATATGCAACAACTTGATGGTTTTGTGTACCAAGACAAGGAAATAAGGTTTGCAAGTTAAACCGATCCATTTATGGATTAAAGCAAGCATCGTGTTCTTGGAACCATGTTTTTATGAGATCATAAAAGAATATGGTTCATTCAAAACGAAATGATTCTTGTGTATATAATAAGGTTAGTGGGAGCGCACTAACATTCATTGTCATATACGTTGATGATGTATTCTTGGAAATAACATTCCCATGCTACAATCGGTGAAAGCTTGGCTTTCATTAAAATTCTCCATAAAAGACCTGGGAGAGGCAGCCTTTTTTCGGAATAAGGATATACTGGGATAGATCTAGAAAGCTGGTGGCACTCTCCCAGGAGCTCGTGTTGGGGTTGGTGCTCAGAGCGCAATTCCCGGTTGTATTTCTTTATGAATACTTCTGTAAAACGTTATATTATGAATAATATATGCAGTTTCTAAAATATAATATATCTTTTAATGTGGTAAAGACGTAATGACCTTAGAATGACTAGTCATGGTACTGTTGCAAAAGCGTTGCAACTGACATTGAGTAGAATCATGACGTTGTCATTCTCAGACAGTTCATGGTCAAGGTTTACAATACTTGTCAGTATAGTAAACCCGTTGAGACTGGTACATGTCGTGTAGTGGAATAATGATTCCAATGGTTTCTCAATGAACCATAAGTCTTGGGACTAGTATAGATGTGTAGGTGTTTATAGCGGATAACATTGAACGACACCGAAGATTCTTAATAGATGATACACAACGTCAATAAGATCTTATCGGGTCGAGTAGCCTTGTGATTCTTTCGAGTTGAGATACCACTGTGGGCACATGAGACATCTTCCACAACTTATATGGCAGTCACGGCACAATCATTTAGATAGACCTCTGCATGTTCATTGGGGTGGATAGATCCTCAAGGTGTCCTGTGTGTATCGAGATAGGATCCGCAGTTCTGTGTATCAGGGGCATAGGTAGTACATATGATTAGCAATCAGATAAAAACCATGGGCCCGTGGTACAATTAGAGCCAGTCTAATGTCCTTTTTGAGATGAATAGAGACGTCGACGGGATAATCCCTATATAGATTGAAGTACATTGTTGGTTTAAATCTAGGTCCCAAGATCATACAAGCCATGAAAAACATGCGTGAATCACCAACGGAGGTAGCGGAATACTCACATCGATCGGTTGAGTCGATTTGGAGACGAACGAAGGCCAAAACGCACTGCCAAGGACGCCCAACTGCAGCAGTCCACTGTCTCCAAAAACAGAAATTTGAGATGCGAAACGGAGCTCAAGCTTCGTCGGACGGATCCCGGTCATGGTCGAACCTCCCTACCACCTTCGCAAGACTCGTAAGTGTGCTAGCACTTGAATTTCACCATGAAAACCCACTTTTGCTCCCTAAAGTCACGCCATTTCTGGTTCAAAAACCAGTGAGCAATCTTCCATTTTGGGCGGAGAAGAAAGAAAGAAAATGGTGAGAGAGAGAGATGTGTAAAATGTGTAAAGACTTGGTAAACATTTACAAAAATGTCTTATATATTTCTCTAAAAAATATGCTAAAAACAATTACCAAAACATTATAAATAAATAAAATGGTAAAAGTTATAGCTAGTCACTATTACACCAATACCCATCAACTATACTATTCCAACAACTTCACACTCAAAGTGTCAAGTGTCTTTTCAATCAATCAATCAATCACATCACTCAAAATGACATTTGATTTGACGCTTGATGTGACGAATGATTTGACGCTTGATGCGACTTGCGACGCCGCACTCGAATTCGAAATACGAATGCGCTCGCAATCACACTCGGGCTCGGGTTCGCTAATTCCAAATTAACGATTTTTCCGTCGCGTCGTAATTAGATGATTACGCCTAGCGAATTCACTATTCATGTCGCTACGAATTAATTCTAAATTAATTCGTTTGCCGAATTAAAATCTAATTTTAATTCCGCGTCGAAATCTAATTTCGTTTAATATATCGAATATATTAATTTAATCGATTAATTCCAAATTAACCGTTATCTCTCTCTAGACGATATTTTATCCTAGATAAAATATCTCCGTAATTAATCCTAGATTAATTTCTCTCTCTTCTATATAATCCCAGATTATTCAAGAGTGCGAAGTGTGCGTCATCGGTGGATTATCGGGAAGCGACCCATGAGATCCCCGGATAAGTCGGCAGTAAATACGGTCGTCGGAGTATCCGAATCACGTACGTACCAAGTACTACGTTCTACCGATTTACGAGACAAGGTCGACTCCTAGCAAAGCACCAAGTCTACCCAATTCTCCGGACATATCCATCTAAGAATATTAAGATCTGTATCAAGCGTAGTATACGATTGTATTGTGTATATCGGCCCAGTATCGGATAGTCACGTGCTAGGCCTGGGGCTGGATAAGTGTCTGCCCCGTACGAAGCACATGTCGGATGTCTGGTAACTAGTCTCTATAATCGGATATACATGACCTTGTCATAATATCCCGATGGCCGCGTAACACTTAAGAGCACTAATACCGTATCCTGCGTGACATCATCTCCTCTCCATGACTGGAGTGATACTTCCGTCTTGACATCACATCCAATACACTACGATCTCACTATACCCGGCATTGGCGTACACAGAACCGGTTAGAGTCCTAGACGACCTCAAACTAAAGTATATCATTGTCGTAAGCATTAGCGATGTAAGTCTCAGGTTAAGACTATACACACCTACCTTGATTCGGCCTCCCATAGACACATATTCATAATACCAATGGGATTCCGAGGGGTCTATCCAGAGCGAAGCTGTTTCCCGTACCATCGGTGAACACGACCTCCTATCGCACTTGCATAAGTATCCAATACTTATATATATGAGAACTATGATGTTGTGCCCTCACAACGCACACAAGTGCAATACTAGCCTATTCCGCATTATCGATGTCCAGTCTCGATAATACTCCGGCTAGGGATATTTAATGATTAATCCTTCGGGGACTGATACTGTCTCATATCATTCTCAGTCCAGGAACTAATCATAGGGACCTCTCTTCATTTATATATCTAAGGTGATCTAATCACAAATGATGAGAGTGCAATTTCCTTGTCACATAGTTAATTTGCTACAACAACACAATGATCTGTGCAAATAGTGACGCTATGGGTCATTTTGTCCAACAATCTCCCACTTGGCACATAGCCAGTCACTCGAGTGTAAACACCCGAACTATGTACGGTTCGCTCAAATTGCTGAGGAAAGGTTTTCGTCAGCGGATTTGTATTATCGTCTGACGCGATTTACACGATCATCACATCGCCACGATGTATGATCCGAACGAATCAGATGATATAGAAGTATATATCTGGATCGTCGATGAGACCTTTAATTCCTTAGCCTGTGCTGACGCCTAGCTCAGCTGCTAACAGAACTATATCTAATCTAATTAGATTTATGTTCGATCCAATGGCTTCTTGCTGCCTCAGCATGCTGCAGCAATAATCCGCATTTGTTGTTTATTCGGCAACAGTTTCTTGCTCGGAAGATTTCCAGCTCACTGTCCCGTTATTCAAACTTTATAGTACCATAGTATTTAACTGTTTGGAAACTTGCAGCAGTGATCCCAGTCACTTCAAGTTCTCCTTCTCCATAGTTTTAGACAGCATCTTTAGTTCTCTAAGATACTAACAGATGTCTTAATGTTCAATCCATGACTATCACTTGGATTGACCCATTGTGACTCCATATGCTCGAAGCGTATGAGACACCATACAAGTACATTTTAAATGTACAATTTCCCAGAGAGTGTTAACAACTCCAAATCTATCCCAGTAGATCTTTATTCCTTGAATAAAGGTTGTTACTCCCCAGAATTCTACGGAGAATTTCTATTAAAGAATATCTATGAAAGCCAAGCTTTCACCAATTGCTTTATGGGAATTTCATTGTCAGTGCGCTCTCCCACTAACCTCCTTATATACACAAGAATTATTTCGTTTTGATTCAAATCATAAACCATTATGATTATTTCAAAACGACAGTTCCAAGAACCTTATGCTTGCTTAATCCAAACATGGATGAATAAACCCGCAAACCTCGTTTGTCGGTTATACAAAATCGTCAGGATGTTGTAAACATCCTCCAAAAGGTTTCCTTTTCAGGAAAGCGATTTTGATCTGTAACTGACCACTTTCATAAATGAAATATGCAGTTATCAACAAGCATCTTCAAAATGGATTTACCATGGCAAAGGTAAAAGGTTGAACCGTTATTAACACAATGTTGATAACGATACCTTTCTGTCAAAATCCCAGCTTTGTACGTTGGTGTTGCCTTCCATGTATGTCTTCCTTGAAGACGTTAATGTACCAATAGGCACAATGCCTTGTGGGTACAACAACTAGTATCCAAAATAGTGTTATACATGGAATCCATTTCGGACTCATGGCACTTTGCAAATAGGGAGTCGATACCTCGTATCACTTCCTCAAAACGTAGTCGGTGGATATACCTTCATAAGATTGACATCTTTATGAGGTTAGATCAGAACCACATACCCTAGGTTGTTTTCTGACTCTATCCGATCTACTCAGTTCTTGTGTATTCGAAGATTAATGGTACAGATTCATTATTGATGAACTGTTCGTGTTCCATTAAGGACTTCGTGCCTTGAACAGTATTACTCTGATTTTCATCGAGTATCACTATCCTCCCACTACCACTGCATATCGGTATTCCTCTCAGGAAAAATGCATGGTGAGCAACAATCACATTGTTCTCATGTGAGATTTATAAGTACTATACTTATGGTTTCCCTTAGGATAACCTATATTGGCACTTATCCAATTTGGGTTTTAGTTTGGTATCATCCAAACGTTATGCCTGGTATACCCAAATTATTAGGAATGAGAAAACCCTGTTCTTTCCTGTTCATATCCTATATGATATCTGTCAAACAGATTTATATGGAACCTTATTCTAAATAAGTTTTGCACTGTAGATACATATCGTTGAAGGAAATGGTAGCTCAGAGCGACTCGTGATAAACCTTATCATGTCCAACAAAATTCGGTTTTTAGTTCGGACACACCGTCTAACTGACGTGTCTCGGGAGGAGTCCTCATCTGAAAGAATACTATACTCTTTCATGTATGTTTGAAACTTACTGCTTAAGTATTTTCCATTACGGTCTTACCGTGACGGCATAAACTACAGTCGATCTGTAATCTACTTCGTGTCGAAACCCTAATAGTTTCCGATCTGTGTTCTTCAAAGAAACACATAACCATAACGTGATATTACATCCGTTAAGGTCACGAAATATTCATGTTCACATCTAGCCTAGCTAGATATGGGCCCACTAACTTCACCATGAATAGGGCTAACAGATTGTGGCCCTTTATACTATTACCAAGTAAATAGTATTTTAGGTACTTTACCTAATAAACTAGATTCGCAGACTTTATTTGAATAGTCAAAATCAGTCCTAGTACCCACTCTTCAAAAGTGTGGATATACGAGTCTCGTTAAATTGTGTCCTAGACAACAATACCACAAATAAGTCTCTATTGATCAAATCAATTTGAGCTATTTATTTGTCATTTTATATGTTTGAGATTTTATTTATATTCAAAATATAAATTCTGTTATTCACATCTAATGTATTTATCTCAGTATCATCTTTATATAATGAAACACTTAGTGTTCAAGAATATAAAGGTTTATCCGCAACGGATTAAACACTGATATAGAGATAATGTCTCTAGTCAAACTAGTTACATTATAACAGTTCCTAATTAAGTACATACCCGAAGGGTAGTTCCTAAACTTAGGTATCTACGGTCGAAACAGCAACTTTCGTCCCGTTTCCGATTCGCAGAGTAATCTCAGCTTGAAGTCAGTATCCTGCTCAAAGCAGATTCTGAACATCAATACATATATTTTATGTACCACACTAAGTATTTAAAATCTAATTTCAATACTAGTAGTGAACATAACTTTGACAAATATTTTAAAGTTAGAGCCTCGCCCTTTCTTTAATTCTTGGTGTCTACCATATCCAAATGGTAGTTACTTTGGGATATGTCAATTATCTTTTCAATATTTCACAAACCTTTGGCCAAGCCTTGGGTTTCGGAATATTGAAACGATGTGCACCTTGTGCAACACGCCCAATTGCAAACTTTTGACTTTCACCCCTAGAATAGTCAAATCAATTCTCTAAGAATTATTAATTGCAATTTAATACTTTTAATCTAAAGATAGATTTATGTCAAGTATATTAAATTAAGCACTAAAGTCATCATCATATAAATCTTCCAAAGATTTATGCTCTACTTATTTGCTTAATTATGGGCCTAGTCATAATAAGTTATTTTATCAATAAATTAACCTATATTATTTATTCCCAATATGAAAATTAAATCATTTAAAACATTTAATCCAAGGATTATATATTTAAATATTCAACTTTTCAATTCTTTCTTGATTTCAATAGTCCAACTATTTAATCAATATAATAAGGTACTATTATTATAATGATTACAATAATCCAATTATTTAATCAACTATAATTTTAATATTGATTACTATAATCCAATTATAAAATCAACTATCATTTAATTCAATTATATTGATTACTATAATCCAATTATAAAATCAACTATTATTGAATGAGTTTGTATATAGTCCAACTATATATATTTTTAAACAACATAAATATTAGTCCAACTATACTTTTGATTAATATGACGAATAAAAATAGATGAGCGCGTTTAGCGGTATTCGAACGAATGTTGCAAATTCAATACTTGCCTCCCACTATTTTTCGTCGAGCCTCTAACCCTCTGTCGAGTACTCGGGAAACCGGTTTCCTAGTGGGCTAGGATCCCGTTAAATATCACACAATCTTGACTTTGGCCAACAATTGTATGATAATTAACTAGGTAGATCTCGAAGATCAATTGGATCTCATCCAACTCCTAGATCCGTAGGTGGACATCCAAGTCCCAAACATATATCTTATATATGCCTATACATCGAAGTATACCCTAACCTTTTTCCTCTGAATCAACTAGGCCTTGGCTTTGGCACAACAAACCTAATGATCCCAGTCAAGCGCGGACCCATTGACCATGGAAGCTTCGTAATCAATGTCGTTGGACAAGAAGTGGTCTTGACTTTGGCCAACAAACCACAACTTGGACAAGACACCAATATGGAACAAAGCTTCGTGATTCAAACACATCTTCGACGGACAAGGGCTTGACTTTGGCCAACAACCCATGCCAATCTAGGATCTTGAGTAAGAATCACTCAATGGAAGGAAAAGACGCATGATATTTGATGAGGGCTTTTTCGCGTGCAAATTGGCTACCAATTTAATTATCTTTGTTAAGGTCTCATCATCATACACCCTTAAACATGCATTCTAAACACATAATAAAGCGCATATGAAAATAAATAATAATGATATGCGGATGGATACTTAACACATTGATCCTAGATCAAATCTCTCCATTTCTCACTCAAGCTAGCACTTGTATTACTTCTACCCCTTACACTACACTTCTAAAGAAACCTCATTTACATTGAGGGGAATAGGTGAGAAGAGAATACAAAAGAATAGAGGTGATAAGGCTGGACACGCAGGTCCAATTTAATAAATCGAATTATTACAACAATTTCTAAAATTGCCCACCCATCTAATATCATCCGATATACATTATTCTTTCAACACAACCACGTATTCACACACATAAGCATGTTATCAATCAATCTAATCAAATTAATTAATCTGATAATTAAGTGATCATCCAATGTTCAAACAACGATTTGATTTTGTTCGAGTCAAACTCGTTTTTGCGAATAAGTACTTAAAGTACGAATTCATGAATTAAATTAAACTACATCATTAAATCTAATTTAACATGTATTAATACTAATTCACTATTCAATTCCAAATTAAATATTACACTTTTATTAATAAACTTTACGCCAATTTAATCCAAATTTAATCGTAACGCGTCTCAAAGACCGATTAACGTCCAACGTCAATTCAACTAAAGTCCAATGGGCTTTTAATTGATTTCTTAAGGCGTGGACTTTTGGTCAACTCGGGTCAAACCGATAACCAAAGTCAATCCGGGATTTACCCCATAAGCCCATAAATCAATCTTGGCCCATTAGGCCCAATTGAACTTTAAAGGTTCATTAGTGCATTTGGGCTTTATGGTTAAGGTTTTGGGCCCAATTGGATCCAATCCATTTGGCCTAAACCCAACTTGATAAAATCAAGCCCAATAGGCCCAATTACAACATTAATATCCAAATCCAATTTAAGGCCTCAAATAATTAAATTACATAAATCCAATTAGCAATTTAATTACCTAAAGTGCATTACATGATTAATCAACTAAATCAATATTCTAAAACACCATATTAGTCTAATTAATCATGCTCATTTCATTATTATATGTCCAACACACAATTGAAAAAATCAAACCCATTTACATGCTTCAAAGCTCTCGGCAAGAGGGATTTTGTGTCCGATTCGGTTTTGATCCAATCGAAACCCAATCGACATCAAATCACCATCCAATTTGATTTCATACACATCCAATGTCACAAAATCAAAATATACCAAGACATTAGGGCAATAAACACATTCGGCCAACATAGAATTTTTGGGGTTTTTTTTTCAATTCGAAATCCAATCCAATTCGATTCAAATTAACATCATCCTACATGATTCTAACTTCATCCAATGAATCAAAATCAAAAATTCCAAGAATTCCAAATTCCATCACATTCGGCCAAGTGATAATTTTGGGGAAAATTATTCCAAATCAATTTTCAACAAATTGGTCCAACCAAAATGCAATTATACATGTTATAAGCATACTCAAACAATCAATTTATTCAAATCATGCTCAACAAACATTTACCAAATTTTAACCCTAAAAGTTTCATGCTTGAACCTAAGGCTCTGATGCCATTGTTGGTTTAAATCTAGGTCCCAAGATCATACAAGCCATGAAAACATGCGTGAATACACCAACGGAGGTAGCGGAATACTCACATCGATCGGTTGAGTCGATTTGGAGACGAACGAAGGCCAAAAACGCACTGTCAAGGACGCCCAACTGCAGCAGTCCACTGTCTCCAAAAACAGAAATTTGAGATGCGAAACGGAGCTCCTAGCTTCGTCGGACGGATCCCGGCTCATGGTCGAACCTCCCTACCACCTTCGCAAGACTCGTAAGTGTGCTAGCACTTGAATTTTCACCATGAAAACCCACTTTTTGCTTCCCTAAAGTCACGCCATTTCTGGTTCAAAACCAGTGAGCAATCTTCCATTTTTGCGTGAAGAGAAGAAAGAAAAATGGTGAGAGAGAGAGATGTGTAAAATGTGTAAAGACTTGGTAAACATTTACTTAAAAATGTCTTATATATTTTCCTAGAAAAATATGCTAAAAACAATACCAAAAACATTTATCAAATAAATAAATGGAAAAGTTATTAGCTAGTCACTATTACACCAATACCCATCAACTATTACTATTCCAACAACTTACATCACTCAAAGTGTCATAAGTTGTTTTCAATCAATCAATCAATCACATCACTCAAAGTGACATTTGATTTGACGCTTGATGTGACGAATGATTTGACGCTTGATGCGACTTGCGACGCCGCACTCGAATTCGAAATACGAATGCGCTCGCAATCACACTCGGGCTCGGGTTCGCTAATTCCAAATTAACGATTTTTCCGTCGCGTCGTAATTAGATGATTACGCCTAGCGAATTCACTATTCACGTCGCTTACGAATTAATTCTAAATTAATTCGTTTGCCCGAATTAAAATCTAATTTTAATTCCGCGTCGAAATCTAATTTCGTTTAATATATCGAATATATTAATTTAATCGATTAATTCCAAATTAACCGTTATCTCTCTCTAGACGATATTTTATCCTAGATAAAATATCTCCGTAATTAATCCTAGATTAATTTTCTCTCTCTTCTATATAATCCCAGATTATTCAAGAGTGCGAGTTGTGCGTCATCGGTGGATTATCGGGAAGCGAACCATGAGATCCCCGGATAAGTTGGCAGTAAATACGGTCGTCGGAGTATCCGAATCACGTACGTACCAAGTACTACGTTCTACCGATTTACGAGACAAGGTCGACTCCTAGCAAAGCACCAAGTCTACCCAATTCTCCGGACATATCCTTTTAAGAATATTAAGATCTGTATCAAGCGTAGTATACGATTGTATTGTGTATATCGGCCCAGTATCGGATAGTCACGTGCTAGGCCTGGGGCTGGATAAGTGTCTGCCCCGTACGAAGCACATGTCGGATGTCTGGTAACTAGTCTCTATAATCGGATCATATAATAACCATTGATACCATGTCTAATCCCGATGGACCGCGCAACACTAAAAGCACTAATACCGTATCCTGCGTGACATCATCTCCACTATCCCTGGAGTGTGACTATGATCACGTCTTGACATCACATCCAATACACTACGATTCTCAATATACCCGGCATTGCGCGTACACAGAACCGGTTAGAGTCCTAGACGACCTCAACTAAAGTATATCAATTGTCGTAAGCATTAGCGATGTAAGTCTCAGGTTAAGACTATACACACCTACTTGATTTCGGCCTCCCATAGACACATATTCATAATCCAATGGGATTCCGAGGGGTCTATCCAGAGCGAAGCTGTTTCCCGTACCATCGGTTGTGGTGAAACACGACCTCTATCGCACTTGCATAAGTATCCAATACTTATATATATGAGAACTATGCCGTTGTGCCCTCACAACGCACACAAGTGCAATACTAGCCTATTCCGCATTATCGATGTCCAGTCTCGATAATACTCCGGCTAGGGATATTTAATGATTAATCCTTCGGGGACTGATATTGTCTCATATCATTCTCAGTCCAGGAACTAATCATAGGGACCTCTCTTCATTTATATATCTAAGGTGATCTAATCACAAATGATGAGAGTGCAATTTCCTTGTCACATAGTTAATTTGCTACAACAACACAATGATCTGTGCAAATAGTGACGCTATGGGTCATTTTGTCCAACATACATCTATATCTCTGGGATATATCCGGATACCTGTGACGGAGGAATTATACATTTGCCAAGACCTCGACCTGTATGATTCAACGACTTTATCCATGATCGTCATAATTTATGGGTGGATAAAATATGGACACGAAATTGGATTCGTGACCGATATGCCTGAATCAAGAGTCTCACTAATGCAATATACTCGCAGAGCACTAGGCAATATTATGAATAATATTGATTATTTATAAAGTCGTTTAAAGGTTAAACGAAATATACATGTGTAGGGACCCGATAGTCATTTCCTGATTTTTTGTGTATTTGCTTTTAATGATAGATAAATTCAAATACACATTAATTAATTGTCAAATTGAGATATTTGACTAATATCATAAATATATATATATATATATATGTATTTGATATTGATGTAAATATAATACATATATAATATATTTATTTTTAAATAATTAATTAATTATTTAATTGTTAAATGATAAATTAATTAAAATATAAATATTTTAAAGTTAATGATATTTATTTTAATGACTTGAGTTGCTTTTCTTGACTTACTTTAATTCATAAATGGTTAATGATTAAAAATGCAAGTTGATAAAAGGTATTAAATGAAATGAAAATCAAAATATCTAGATATTATACTTAGCAAAATTTGGCCAAGGGTATATTATGCAAGTATATATTGTTTTGTTTCATTTAGGTTGTTAACCTTTCACAGTTTATCAAAAACCATTAAAAGGAAAGCAAAGAAGCTTGAGAGAAAGAAAAGAAAAATCAAAGAAAAGCTTGGATTTAAGTAAGTATTCCAACTTGCCATTAGAGAGAAAAATGTTCCTCTCATTCTTGGCTATATCTTATGATGTTCTTGAGTTTTTCTATTCTTTATTCTTTGTATTTTTGGTGGATGAAAGTTTGATAAAGGGGTTGAGCATGTATAAAGTTGATAGAATGTTACTAATGAGCTAGTAAGCATTCTTTTCATGGTTTTAGAACCTTGTTGCCATTCTAGAGTTATTGACCCACTCTTAAATGACCTAGAATTGTTCTATAGTTTTTTCATTGTGGTGAGGCTTGATTGGTGTTGTATAAACTTGATTGAAGTGTTGGATTTAATTGATTTGGTCTAATTTGTCCAATTTGGTGAAATTGAAACATTAGGGTTTGAGACCACCTCCAAATTTGGGGCTTTTCATTTTATGTGGTGTATTTGGATGTGTATATGATGCAGGTAAAATATTGGGTGATTGGATTTTGTCTTAATGTGTTTTGAACATTGGAAGTGCAAAATGCACATTAATCCACTTCTATAAGGCTTCGGCTTGGTGTGATTTTTTGGGGTTTTGTTGCTAATTATATTTTGACATTTGGGACAAGTTAAATTCGTATATAAATGATTTAGAATCATTCAAAAAAAAATTTGATTTAATTCGGACTAAAATGAACAAAATGTAAAGTATAGGGGTAATTCGGTAATTACACAAAAATTTGATTCTTGTGTAATATTTCATAATTTGATAATTGGACAATTAAATAAATAAGTTTATTTAATTGATCCGAGAAAAAATTTTGAAATCGGAAATTTTGATTTTCCACTATTCCGCTGCGTTATCGGATTTCCGCCATTAAAACCCCTTCAAAATGGTATTAGAGCAAGTCTGATTCTAGGCCCCCTAATATGATTAGCCCTTAATTCAATGTTTAATCATGTTTTCTTGACTTTATACATGCATGTTTTAATCTAATTTGATTAGATTTAGGGTGTATGACACTTAGCGAAAAATCCCTAATTAATAAGTTTAAAGTTAAATGTAATTATATATTTATGCATGTTATGTGGTCCGTCTTGTCAATACGGTTTATAAATATTTCTCTGTGACTACATCCGAGACCGTGCCTCTGCTGTGAGGGCGTAGTCGATAGAGATTTATTTATACCGGATGTATATTAGATACTAGATAAATTCAAGCGAAAGTGGAATCCTGAACGTGCCCTAGCTATCAGGGTTACGCAAGTAGCTTGAGTTTATCATTGACGAGTTTAACCTTGGTACGTCTCCTTGTGGGCCTACCTTAGCAGCGACAATGAGAAACGACCAGGACCGGAAACCCAGGAGTCACTAGTGAGTGATTGACAAATGAGTTATCTACCTGATGAATATACGTAGGCGAGACCATGCCTCTGCTGTGAGCTGAAATATATTCACGGGATCCACTTTTCACTATTTGTATTTAATTTAATTATTAAATATTTGTATTATGTTTCGGGATTACAGTATTGCATGATTTAGTGGGAGGGGTATTTTTAGATTAAAAAATCCATGATCTAGTTTATGCTTTTGATATTATATGAAACTGCTTAATTTCTGCTAACCGTTTTTCGTGATCTATATGATAGATTTGCGATGGCGGAATCATCCACTAATCAGTTTGCACGTATGCTTGATGCGAACAAACTCAAAGGCGCTGATAACTTCGCCGATTGGGAATTGGATTTGAGGATTGTCCTCGACTCCGAGAAGTTGGGATATGTTCTTGAGGGTCACTGCCCTTGCTATGGCAGATGCTATGCTACACCGGAAGAACGCGAAGTCTTCCAAGCTTGGATGGATTGTGATTAAAAGTTAAATCATACATCTTAAGTTCGCTTTCACCGGGCTCAAAAAACAATATTATGGCATGTCAGATGCGTATAGTATGATGACTCGATTAAGATAATCGTTTGAGAACCAAGAACAAGTTGTTGTTCATAAGGTTGCAATGGAATTGTTCCATGCGCGGTTGCATGAGGGGTAAGCTGTTAGCCCACATGTTCTTCAGATGATCGATTTGATCGATCAACTGAGGCAACATAATCTCATTCTGAATGACATTCTCGGTAGGAGTGTCATTCTTGGTTCGCTTCTCTAGCTTCTTATCGCCAGTTCGTGATGTACTTCAACATGAACGGGATTATTTGTACCTACCAAGAGCTGCATAGGATATTGCTCACGGTGGAAGAGGACCTCAAGAAGGGAGTACCGACTCGCCCTCCAATACCTACTTCACTTTCTGCTTATTCCCAGACTTGGTCAAATGGAAAGAAAAATAAAGGGAAGAAGAAGAAGGGTAGCGGTCCTCAACCACAGGAAAAGATAGCAAAGCCCAAGAGGGCTTCTGAAGATAAATGCCATCACTGCAGCAAAGTCGGGCACTGGAAAATGAACTGTCCTGACTACATTGCCCAGCTGAGGAGGGAGAGAGCATCTACATCAGGTATATTTATTTTTCCAGTTATTGATTTATCTTTGGCTTGTGAAGCCGTTACATCCAGCTGGATTTTAGATTCTGCTTGTCTCATTCACATTTGCAATTCGTTGCAGGTGCTGAAGGAAAGTAGAAGCCTGAAGCCTGGAGAGATGCAGTTGCGATTCGGGAGTGGAGACTCTCTAGATGCCGTTGCAGTGGGAGTATGCGAGATCGCATTGCCGAATGGGACACTTTTGTTATATGACTGTTATTTTGTACCTGGATGTGTAGCTAATATTATATCACTTTTTGAATTGGATGCAGAAGGCTATCGTATTAATATTAAGAACTGTTCTTTGTATTTATATGACAAAAGTAATATTCAGATCCTTTATTGTCCAAACCAGCATGGTCATTATACATTGCAAACTTCAAAAGATATTTTAAATACTGGAGTTAATAAACGTAGTTTACCTGTAATTAATAATACTGAACTTTGGCATATGCGGCTGGGTCACATAGGTGTTAAACGCCTTACCCAATTGGTTAGGAATGGTTTGATACCAGATCTCACCATTGAATCCTATCCAACTTGTGAATCTTGTATTCAGGGTAAGATGACTAAAGCCCTATTTTCTGATGTTGGACACCGCGCCACTAACTTACTGGAACTCGTACATTCTGATGTATGTGGTTCACTAAGTCAGACTGCTCACAGTGGTTATTCGTACTTCATTACCTTTACCGATGATCTGTCATGGTACGGTTATGTCTATTTGATGCGACATAAATCGGAAACCTTTGAAAAGTTCAAAGAGTTCCGAAATGAAGTAGAAAAACAAACTGGTCAATGTATTAAATGCCTTCGATCTGATCGAGGTGGTGAATATATGAGTGGTGAGTTCATGGATTATATGGAGGAGAATGGGATTCTCGCTCAATATACTCATCCAGGTACTCCACAACACAATGAAGTGTCTGAGAGAAAAAAATCAGACTTTATTGGATATGGTCCGATCAATGTTGAGTTTCACAGATTTGCCCTATTACTTATGGGGCTACTCTTTTTTAACAGTTGCACATCTTTTGAATAAGATTCCTTCAAAAGCTGTTCCTACGACTCTGTATGAGATATGGTTCGGTAGGAGACCAAATCTTAGTTACATTAAGGTTAGGGTTATCATGCCTATGTCAGGGTGACTCAGCAAGATAAGTTTTCGCCTCGAGGGTAAAAGTTTAGGTTTGTCGGATATCCTTCGAATACGAGGGGATATCTGTTCTATAATACCGAGCATCGAAATGTGTTCATAGTTCGCTTCACAAAATTTCTAGAAGTAGAATTTTTGTCAGAAGGTGGTAATCATAGACAGGTTGAACTTGATGAAGTCTAACCTGAAAACAACGAACCAACGGAGGAACCTGAAGTTCAAGTAGATGAATGACCTTCAACACACACACTCCGTAGGTCAGAAAGGGTATCTAGACCTCCTGAACGCTTGTATTTGATGCAAGAAAATAGTCTAGATTTTCTCTTAGTTGAAGAGATTGATCATTTCACCTATAGAGAATCGATGTTGGACATCAACTCCGTGAAATGGCAAAGTGCCATGAAATCCGAGTTAGACTCAATGCATGAGAATCAAGTTTGGGACTTGGTACCGCTTCCCGAAGGAATTGTTCCTATCGGTTGTAAATGGTTTTACAAGAGGAAGCGCGGGCCTGACAGTAAGGTTGAGACTTACAAGGCCCGACTGGTAGCAAAAGGTTACATGCAGTGACCTGGCGTCGAATACGATGAAACTTTTTCACCAGTTGCAATGCTTAAGTCTATTTGGATTTTACTTTCTATAGCTGCGTATCATAACTACGAGATTTGGAAAATGGATGTCAAAACGGCTTTTCTAAATGGATTTCTTGATGAAGAAATCTATATGGAACAACAGAAAGGTTTTGCATCCACCAAAAACTCGGGTATGGTATGTAAGCTTAAGAAGTCCATTTATGGACTTAAACAAGCTTCACGAAGTTGGAATCTTCAATTCGATGAGATTATTAGATCGTCTAGTTTTCTTAAGAAGTCTGAAGAATCCTCTGTGTATCAGAAGGTCAGTGGGAGCTGTTGGAATTCTCTAAGGTCCAAGGATCAATTTTCAAGCATGAAACAAGTGAATACAACAAAGGAGAATGGCGGAATCATACTCACATCGAACGGATTGGATGCTACGAAGAACAAAATTCTGGTTTCTGCCCACTGTCACAGCTCACGGTAGTGAGGTATTTGGCTTCCTCCATTTGCGACTTTGGATCATCTTCATCAAGCTCCAAGATTTGTGATTTTATTCCATGCACACGGGTGGGTTTCCCTATCACCTACGGACGACTCCGGAGTGTGCTAGCACTTTGATTTTGCAACAAAATCAAGTATTTGCTTCTCTTTTGCTCACGGTCAGACCAGTGAAGGAAGAAGAAATTGCCCATGTTGGGCGTGAGAGGAAGAGGAGGTGAGGAAGAGAGAGTGTGTTGGTTGAATGGAAAATGTATATCTAATCCCTTTAAATGATTTTCCAAAAATCAATTAATACATTTACCAAATATTTTGCCTTTAAAAAAGTCAAACAAATCAAAGCCAACAACTACATCAACTCACATCACTCAATCAAGTGACAACTTGTCACATCACTCAAAGTGACATTTGATTTGACACTTGATGTGACTAATGATTTGACGTTTGATTTGACTTGTGTGCCGCACTCGAATTTGAAATGCGAATGCGCTCGCAAATAATCCTGGACTCGGGTTCGTTAATTCCAAATTAACGAATTTTTCGTTGCGACGTAATTAAATCTGATTTAATTAAATAATCATACCAAGCATAATTACTATTCACGTCGCTAACGAATTAATTCTAAATTAACTTGTTCGCCCGAATTAAAATCTAATTTTAATTCTGCGTCGAAATCTAATTTCGTTTAATATATCAAATATATATTAATTTATCGATTAATTCCAAATTAATCGTTATCTCTCTTTTATTGATATTTTATCCCAGATAAAATATCTCCGCAATTAATCTCAGATTAATTTTCTCTCTCATCTAATTAATCCCAGATTAATTAAAAGTGCGAGTCATACGTCATCGTGAATCTTCGGGGAAGCGACCCATGAGATCCCCAGATATGTTGGCAGTAAATACGGTCGTCAGACTATCCGAACACGTAAGTACCAAGTACTACGCTTTACCGATTTACAAGACAAGGTTGGCTTCTAGCAAAGCGTCATGCCTACCCAATTCTCCAGAAATATCCTTACAGGAATAAATGATCCATATCAGGCGTAGTATACGTAGTATTGTGTATGTCGGTCCAGTATCGAATGATCACGTGCTAGGCCTGGGGCTGGAATTGTGTCTGCCTCGTATGAAGCACATGTCGGATGTCTGGTAACTAGTCTCTATAATCGGATATACATGACCTTGTCATAATATCCCGATAGCCGCAGCATTTAAGAGAACTAGTCTCATATCATACGTGACAGTCATCTCCACTATGACTGGAGTGATAATTCTGTCTTGACATCACACACAACACACTACGATTCTCGATATGCCCAGAAGAGGCATACACAGAAATCGGTAAAGCCTTGGACGACCAAAACCAAAGTATATTGATTGTCGCAAGTATTAGCGGTGCAAGTCTCAGGTTAAGACCAAATACACCTACCCTGATTTCGGACTTCCATAGACACATAGTCATACTACCAATGGAATTCCGAGGGGGTCTATCTAGAGCGAAGCTGTTTCCCGTACCATCGGTAAAACACAACCTCCTATTACACTTGCATGAGTATCATATACCCAAATATATGAGAACTATGTCGTTGTGCCCTCACAACGCGCACAAGTGTAATATTAGTCTTTTACGCATTTATCGATGTCCAATCTCGACAATGCTCTGACTAGGGATATTTAATGATTTATCCTTCGTGCACTGATACTGTCTCATATCATTCTCAATCCAGGAACAAATCATAAGGACCTCCTATCATTTATATATCTTGGTGATCTAATCACAAATGATAAGAGAGCAATCTCCTTTGTCACATAGTTAATTTGTACAACAACACCATGATCTGTACAAATAGTGACGCTATGGGTCATAATTGTCCAACAATCTCCCACTTGGCCTATAGCCAGTCACTCGAGTGTCTTACACCCGAACTATGTACGGTTGGCTCAAACTGCTGAGGAAAGGCTTTCGTCAGCAGATTTGCTTTATTATCGTCTGATGCGATTTATTTGATCATCATATCGCCACGATGTATGATCCGAATGAATCAGATGAATATCGAAGTATATATCTGGATCGTTGATGAGACCGTTAATTCTTTAGCCTGTGCTGAAGCCTAGCTCAGCTGCTAACATAATTATATCTAATCTAATTAGATTTGTTATCGACCCAAATGGCTTCTATTGCTCCCTCAGCTGTAGCAATAACCCGCATTTGTTGTTTATTCGGTAATAGTATCTTGCTTGGAAGATATCCAGCCCACTGTACTGTTGTTCAAATTGTATAGTACCGTTTGCGACTTATAGTCTTCTTATCGGTTTGGAAACTTGCAATAGTGATCACAGTCACTTCAAGTTCTCCATCTCCATAGTTTAAGACAGCATCCTTAGTTCTCTAAGATACTAACGGATGTTCTTAACATCAATCCAGTGACTATCACATGGATTGGCCTGTTTGTGAATCCATATGCTCAAAGCGTATGAGATGACAGGTTACGTACATTTTTCAATGTACGATTTCTCAGAGAGTATCAACAACTTTAAATCTTTCCCAGAAGATCTTTATTCCTAGAATAAAAGTTGTTTCTCCCAAGAATTCCACAGAGAATTTTCTCGAAAGCCAAGCTTTCACCGATAGTTTTTATGGGAATATCATTTCCAAGAAATGACGTATATTATCATTATTTATAGGACATTTATTGTCAGTGCGCTCCCACTAACCTCCTTATATACACAAGAATCATTTCGTTTTAAATTAAATCATAAACCATTATGATTACATTAAAATGATAATTCCAAGAACCTATGCTTGCTTCAATCCAAACATGGATCGAACAACTTGCAAACCTTGTTTGCTAGTTTTGATATGAGAAAACCGACAGGATGTTGTAAACATCCTCCGAAAGGTTTCCGTTTAAGGAAAGCGATTTTCCCGTTCTGCTGACATATTTCATAAATGAAACATGCAGCTTTAGCAAGCATTATCCAAATGGATATACCATGGCAGCAGTTAAAAGGTTGAATCGTAATCAACACAATGTTGATAACGATACCTTTCCACTAAAAGCCTAGCTTTATACGTTGGTATGTTGTCATCTATGTGTGTCTTCCTTGAAGACTTATATAATACCAAAAGGCACAATGCCTTGTGGTACATCAACTAGTATCCAAACTTGGTTGATTTACATGGAATCCATTTCGGATTCATGACACTTTGTCATAATATGGAATCGATACCTTGTATCACTTCCTCATACGTAGTCAGTTGGTATACCTCAATAAGATAGACATCTTTATGAGGTGAAATCAGAAACCCATACCCCAGGTTGTTTTCTAACTCTCTCCGACATACATGGTTCTTGTGTATTCAAAGATTAATAGTAATAGTTTCATCTTTGATGAACTATTTGTGTTCCATTAGGAATTGGTGCCTGGAATAGTATTACTCCGATTTTCATCGAGTTTTACTATCCTCCCACTTACCACTGCATATCGGTATTCCTCTTAGGAAAACCGCATGGTGAGCAACAATCTAATTTTTCTCGAAGATTAATTCCAAATTAATCGTTTTCTCTCTCTAAATGATATTTTATCCTAGATAAAAATATCTCCACAATTAATCCCAGATTAATTTTCTCTCTCATCTAATTAATCCCAGATTAATAAAAGTGCAAGTCATATGTCATCGATGAATCTTCGGGAAGCGACCCATGAGATCCCCAGATATGTTGGCAGTAAATACGGTCGTCGGACTATCCGAACACGTAAGTACCAAGTACTACGTTTTACCAATTTACAAGACAAGGTTGGCTTCTAGCAAAGCGTCATGCCTACCCAATTCTCCAGAAATATCCTTACAGGAATAAATGATCTATATCAGGCGTAGTATACGTAGTATTGTGTATGTCGATCCAGTATCGAATGATCACGTGCTATGCCTGGGGCTGGAATTGTGTCTGCCCCGTACGAAGCACATGTCGGATGTCTGGTAACTAGTCTCTATAATCGGATATACATGACCTTGTCATAATATCCCGATAGCTGCAGCATTTAAGAGAACTAGTCTCATATCATACGTGACCATCATCTCCACTATGACTGGAGTGATACTTCCGTCTTGACATCACACCCAATACACTACGATTCTCGATATACCCAGAAGAGGCGTACACAAAAACCGGTTAAAGCCCTGGACGACCAAAACCAAAGTATATTGATTGTCGCAAGTATTAGTGGTGCAAGTCTCATGTTAAGACCAAATACACATACCCTGATTTCGGACTTCCATAGACACATAGTCATACTACCAATGGAATTCCGAGGGGGTCTATCCAGAGCGAAGCTGTTTCCCATACCATCGGTAAAATACAACCTCCTATTACACTTGCATGAGTATCTTATATCCAAATATATGAGAACCATGTCGTTGTGCCCTCACAACGCGCATAAGTGTAATACTAGTCTTTTACGCATTTATTGATGTACAATCTCGACAATGCTCTAACTAGGGATATTTAATGATTTATCCTTCGTGGACTGATACTGTCTCATATCATTCTCAATCCAGGAACAAATCATAAGGACCTCCTATCATTTATATATCTTGGTGATCTAATCACAAATGATAAAAGAGCAATCTCTTTTGTCACATAGTTAATTTGTATAGCAACACCATGATCTGTACAAATAGTGACGCTATGGGTCATAATTGTCCAACATGAGCATGGTCATTTTTTTAGTCCTATATGTTGATGACATCCTAATCATTGGGATGATTTAGGTATGTTATAAAGCGTCAAAGCGTACCTCTGTAAGAATTTCTCCATGAAGGACCTGGGAGAAGCTTCATATGTTTTAGGGATAAAACTCTATAGAGATAGACAAAGGAAGCTGATTGGGTTATCCCAATCAACGTACATAGATAAGATCTTGGAATGGTATAATTTTGGTAAATGTACGACAGCAAAAATACCGTTCAGACATGAGATTCATCTTTCAAAGAAGATGAGTCCACAAACAGAAAATGAGAATGTTAGAATGTCAAACCAACCTTATGCTTCGTGTTTGGGTAGCATAATGTATGTCATGTTATGTACGAGGCCTGATATCAGTTTCGCTGTTAGCGTAACTAGTCGATATCAGTTCAATCCAGGTAATGACCATTGGATGGCCATTAAACATATCCTGAAGTATCTAAAAGGTACTAAGGATATGTTAATAATTTATGGAGGAAACGAACTACAAGTTAACGGGTATACGGATTCCGATTTCCAATCGGATCCCGATGATAGAAAGTCTACATCTGGATTCATATTTACCCTTAACGGATGTGCAGTTTGTTGGAAGAGTTCCAAACAGGGATCAACAGCAGATTCCACCACTGAGGCGGAATATATTACAGCTTCTGAAGCTACAAAAGAGGCTGTGTGGATAAAGAACTTTGTCAAAGAATTAGGAGTTATCCTAATTATCGAGAATGCAATTCCGTTATACTGTGATAATACTGGAGCCATTGTGCAAGCAAAGGAACCGAGGGTGCATCAGAAGTCGAAGCATGTGGAACGCAAGTACCACATCATTCGAAAGATTGTGTCGTGAGGGGATATTGTCGTGTGCAAGGTACCGAGTGAAGATAATATAGCAGACCCACTGACGAAGGTCATACCTCCGAAGTTGTTTGATAAACACATGGAGTCGATAGGTATTAGATACAATCGTTATTGGCACTAGAGCAAGTGTGAGTTTTTGTTGGGGTTGGTGCTCAGAGCGCCAATTCCCGGTTGTATTTCTTTATGAATACTTCTGTAAAATGTTATTATTATGAATAATATATGCAGTTTCTATAATATAATATATCTTTTAATGTGGTAAAGACGTAATGACCTTAGAATGACTAGTCATGGTGCTGTTGCAAAAGCGTCGCAACTGAAATTGAGTAGCATCATGACGTTGTCATTCTCAGACAGTTCCTGGTCAAGGTTTACACTACTTGGTCAGTATAGTAAACCCGTTGAGACTGGTACATGTCGTATACTGGAATATATGATTCCAATGGTTTCTCAATGAACCAAAAGTCTTGGAGACTAGTATAGACGTGTAGGTGTTTATAGCGGATAAACATTGAACGACTCACCAAAGATTCTTAATTGATGGTACACCAACGTCAATAAGAATCTTATCGAGTTGAGTAGCACTTGTGATTCTTCGACTTGAGATACAACTGTGGGCACATGAGACATCTTCCACACTTAGATGGCAGTCACGTCACCAATCTATTTAGATCAGACCTCTGCCTGTTCGTTGGGTGTGGATAGATCATCAGGGTATCCTGTGTGTATTGAGATAAGATTCGTCAGTTCTGTGTATCAGAGCATAGGTAGTCCATATGATTAGCAATCAGATAAAAAACATGAGCCCGTGGTACAATTTAGAAGCCAATTCTAAATGTCCTTTCTGAGATTGCTAATAGAGACGTCGACGGGATAATCCCTATAGAGATTTGACGTTTACATCTATATCTCTAGGATATATCCGGATACCTGTGACGGAAGAATTATACATTTTGCATGACCTCGACCTGTATGATTCAGCGAGTTTATCTGTGATCGTCATAATTTATGGGTGGATAAATTATGGACACGAAATTGGATTTCGTGACGGATATGCCTGAATCTAGAGTCTCACTAATGAAATATACTCGTAGAGCACTAGGGAAATATTTATGAATAATATTGATTATTTATAAAGTCGTTTAAAGGTTAAATGAAATATACATGTGTAGGGACCCGATAGTCATTTCCTGATTTTTTGTGTATTTGCTTTTAATGATAGATTAATTCAAATACACATTAATTAATTGTCAAATTGAGATATTTGACTAATATCATATATATATATATATAATATATATATATATATATATATATATTATATATATATATATATATATATGTATTTGATATTTAATGTAAATATAATACATATATTTACTATATTTGTATTTAAATAATTAATTATTTATTTAATTATTAAATGATTAAATTAATTAAAATATAAATATTTTAAAGTTATTATATTTATTTTAATGACTTGAGTTGCTTTTGTTGACTTACTTTAATTCATTAAATGGTTTGATGATTAAAAATGCAAGTTGATAAAAGGTATTAAATGAAATGAAAATCAAAATATCTAGATATTATACTTAGCAAAATTCGGCCAAAGGTATTATTGTGCAAGTATATATTGTTTTGTTTCATTTAGGGTTTGTTAACCTTTCACACTTTATCAAAAACTCCATTAAAAGGAAAGCAAAGAAGCTTGAGAGAAAGAAAAGAAAAATCAAAGAAAAGCTTGGAGACATAGACATAAAATACTGAGAGATAGATCATCTAGAAAAGCTCTTAGGAAGTCAGAAAAGAGAAAACCCAGCAGGATTAAAGAATCCAGGCGAATCAACACGAGGCTTGCAGTACTAGTAAAAGTATACGATATAGGCCAAACATAATAGAAACCTATGCGGACATAAGAATAGATCAATAAAACTCAGGAGTTAGCAAAACGTACCAGTACGAATAGTAAGATTAAATGGCATAGTTGTAGCCTATAGCAAGAGCAGAGAGAAGAGATCTAGAAAATATCCAATAAGAATGAACCACCACTAGCCTCAAATATGGAAATAATAAATAAGGATACAGGAAGTAACAAGGAAGATCAGTACATACTGTAACATAGATAACGTAGCTTAAAAACGGTACTGTAATGGAAACCTCGGGATAGTTGATAAAAGTTGTGGGACCCTAAGATTAGAGAAGTCGATGCGGATTCCAACAGAACGAATGATAATTTTCTTCCCAGTAGCCCTTATCCTAGCAAGAATATAGACACATAACCAGCTGTTTTAGTTCCTGTCTAGTTTGGCAGTGAAGAAAGAGAAAGCAGAAAAAAATTTCAAGTTCAATCCTAGGATCCAAGTACGTTTTCGCTACGCTGTATAATTTCTCGTGAAGAATTCGTGTGAAAATCTCTACATTATAATCCTTAATGCAGGTTATAAAGTTCAATTTACCAAGATTGCATTTCTAAATTAAAAAAAGGAAAAAAAATGCAGCTATTCAAAGTTGATATGTTGTTTGCCTTGAGAATATTGAAGCCATGAGGAAAAGTGACTGCTCTAAATCTGAAGCTGTTTTTTCAATTCAAATATTTTATTTGAAGAGAAAGATAAATTGCTAAATGATACTTTATAGTCAAGAAATTTGACTAACCGAAAACATTGAAATTTCAATGTCAGAAAACTTAATGAGTTGACTGACGTGCTTGATTGAAACTATATCTTTAGTAATAAAATAATATTATTTTATTAATAAAAAATGTTGAGAAATAATGTCGTCCATATGATCCGTGCCTGAATCATCACCTGTTTCAAGGTGGTATATCATGTATCGGGTGTATATGTCATCTCTCTAACAGTAGACGGGCCCCACAATTATGTGAGGCTCACCTACTATGAGAAAGATAACATATACATCCAGCATATAATATAATTTTCGCTGTGTTTCCTTGGAAAAATTTATTTCCAATAAAATCATATCGTCCATCTTCATCGTATTAAATCACATTGGAAAACACAAATTTTTGATGGGTCAACGGAAAAAAAAAATATTTCCAACGGTATCTACCCTCAAAATAACTCTTGAGAAACCAATAAATTAAATATTTTCAACAACACTTGGTCCTTATAAATACTAACTTAAATGGTTGGAAATATTCTTTATTTGTTCTTATTGTTATAAAAGAAGAAGAATAGTAGAGAATAAAATACCTAATAAAGTTACGAGTTTTATTATTATTTATGAATGAATAGGTCTATATGAACTGCTCTTTATTTATAGAGAGATATTTGGGGTGAGATTATTATCCCTAAACAATATGAGATAAGTTATAAATATAAAGAATCAATATAGAATATAAAGATTATTAAAGTAAATGGACCACACACATCTACAACACTCCCCATTGTGACCTATAACTTTAATTTCACATAATGTGTTTGACATTAGGAATATGGCGGTCTCTGGCGGCTCTGCTCTGTCACTGTACCGTCCTATGACGGCTGGCAGGGACTACTTCCAGTGAGAACCGTTGTTTTTCCTAGAATCATCATTAGCATTCTAAAAGTTTATCCTTCCAATTAGGGCACATGTCATACGACCTCAGCTCAGGTCGGCCTGCAGTCCCACTGTCAGGTCGGGTTCCTGAGGTGGATGATATTAGTCAAAACTTTGCCTAACTCTCCGACTACGTCGGGTTGGCATAAGCACTCGCTTCCTCCATGTGGGATTCTGCTCTCGGGAGAACTCTTCTATCATGCGGTCGGGTCTCCCTGTCTGACCCATCTCACTTCGAGCCATTGGGCCTTTGTTATCCATTTTTTATTGTAGTCTCTACTCCACCCCTGCTCAATATTTGAACCTCATCGGGGCTGAAAAATCACCATTGACACAATTATTCTCAAAGCTATGATTCCAGTTATCGTATGTTTTTGATCTTATTATCATGCTTTGTTTCTCCAATGAGGAAACCTAAAAAAAAACTATCAAACAAATGAGTAAAGCAACAGTTTCCAATGGTTTCCTATGTTAGGGTTGGTGCTCGGAGCGCCAATCCGGATCGTATTTATATCTGATTCATGAATACAAGTAATTCTGTTTTCCATAATATTACATATTATGATAGTACCTCTTGTATTTTATATATATTCGATCTAATTTGATTAGATTGCAATTAAACCTGGTTTAGTGATATGTATATATTAGATAAAGACCCGATGATTTACAAAGTAGTGCGCAGTTACGATGTAGGTTGTAATTGACACTGGGAAGCTTCATTATACTATAAGTTGTTTATTCTCAAATAAAGTTCTTGTGAAGATTTACTGACACGAGTCGGTTAGTAAAATCCCTTGAGACCTGTACATGTCGTGTATCAAGACTTGATCCGATGGTTTATCCAAGTGGACCATGAGTCTTCGGAGACTTTATAGACTTGTAGGTGTTATTCGATAAACACTGAATAATTCACCGAAAATTTCCTAATAGATGGTACACCAACGTCAATAGGTATCTTCTCGACTCGAGTAGCAAAATGGTCCTTAGACTTGAAATACCACGGTGGATATATGAGTTATCCTCGACACTTTGATGACAGTAACGTCATCACCCATATTTAGGTCAGACCTTCGCTTGTTCCTTGTGTGTGGACTGATGCTCATGATATTCGGTGTGTATCAAGATAGAATCCGTCAGTCCTGTGTACAGGGCATATGTATCGTACACGTGTTTACGATTCGTTAAATCAATGGTCGTGGTACACTGCGGAAGCGAGTTCTGAGTGTTATTTATAGATCATAAATTTATAAGTTAACTATGTTATACCTTAGGGATTTGACATCCCCATCCGTATCCCGATATAATATGGATATCCTGTGGCAGATGGATTAAACGTATGCGATGATCTCGACTTGCATATTTCTACGAGATAATCCATAGTTGTCATAATTTTTGAATAGTAAATTATGGACATGAAATTGGATTTCGTGACGGATGTACTTGAACTTAAAGAGTCTCATAATATGAAGTGTACTCGTTGAGCAATTAGGCAACGAGTTATGAATAATACTTATTATTAATAATATTTTATCGAATTAAAGTAGTTAATTCGGATCATTTAATCGGTAAACAAATTTACACATGTCGGGGTATTTTTTGGTCGTTCTAATGTGTATTTGCATTTGATACATAATTAGATTAGATACACATTATTTGGTAAATTGTTTGATGGCATATGAAAAGTAAATAACTTTTGTCTTTATTAAAATAATGTTGATATTTTGTAATTTAACTTTACATGTGTAAAGCATGGATTTTATTTAATATATATTAATGTAGTATATGGTTAAATATTTGTCATATGTAAAAAAAAAAATTCCAAGTATTTTTTGTTAATTAAAATTATTTTTTCCTTTGACCAAAATGGCCTCCAACTAACACCATTACCAAATATAAAAAGAAAAATATTTTCACTTTCTCCTAAAAGTGGTGTGGCCGAAAATCTCCAATATTTTTTAGAGTTTTAAAATCTTCTTGAGAGAGACAAGAAAGAAAGTGGTTAAACCAAGAAAAAGCTCAAGGATTTTTGAAGCTTTATGAGGTAATCTTTATTTCCTTTTGCTAGAAATATTATTTTCATGTTCTTGATTTTCTAGAATTATTCTAAGATTTCTTTTAGCATCTAAATTTGCGACTTTTTAATTTGGATAATGGATTGAGTGGCCATTTGTAGATATATTTTGAACTAAATTAGAGTAATTTATGTTCAATTTATTGTTGGACAACTTAATTGTCATTCTATAGTAAAATGACCACTCTTGTTACGCATATAATTATTTTAGAGTTCTTCACTTGTGGTGGCTTCAATTGGTGTTTGGATTAATTTGATTAATCTTGAGAATATTGAATTTAAAGCATGAAAATTGATGATTTCGCTCACTGTTTTAGATCTGAAAATTTTAAAAAAAAATTGATGAAAAATATATCATTTGGATGTGTTGGATGTGTATTGGGAGTTGGGATAATTTCTGAAAAGTATTTCGAAGTGAAAGTATGCGAAAACGGTGAAAAACGACATTACTGGATGAAATTCGGGCTAACCAGGTAAAGGCTTCATTATTTGGACATCCCATGGACTGACCAAATATTATGGGCTGACCTGGGCAGTCCTATGTGGTTTCGATTGGTCTATTCAACCGAAATGCATTTTATACCATTTTATGGAAAATCATTTCCGTAAAAGTTTCGTGGTGTTTTTATAATTAATTATATCAGTATATGATATCAAATAATATATTTGGGTAAAATATAAATAAATTATAGATATATGATATCGAATAATATATTCGGTAACTTTAAAAATTTTAAAATTATGATTTCGCCCAAACCGCGCTTCCGCAACGTGTAACCCCATCAAAATGGTATCAGAGTGGGTCTGATCCTACATCCATCACATATTTCATGCTTGATATATGATATATAATTCAATTTTGATGTTTACACATGCTTATAATTTAGACGTTTCTTGATTTTTCGGTTCTGTGTTAACAGGAAACATAACGGAGATTTAATGATTAAGTTCTGATTTTTCGGGTAAAATTAAATTGTTGAGAAATTGATCTGGATTAAATATCTACATTTGATGTAGAGTAAAAACCACTTTAGGAGTATCCTCATTAAATAAGGCTTTATAGTAACTAATATTATGACTACTTATCATGATCTGCCTTGTCAGTACGGATGTGAATGATTTCCTAATGTTGTAATTATATCGTGTCAAAGCTGTGCAGTTATGATCGATGGTAGTTTATTTGCACCTTAAAACCATTAGTAATTTTCATATATATAAACCAAATCTTTTGATCTCCCATTTCTAAATTAATTGATTTGTTGTTCCCCTTTAACCATATGAATTTCAACATGGCTAGTAGTACAAGTTATATACTATACTTTTCTCATCCTAAAAAAATATAATAATTATGAGCACATGAGAGCAAAAAGATCGTGGAGGGGACGGGGATTTCAAATGTAGAAATTTCTACAAAAGCGCACAAAATAATTGGAATTGATTCATTTCACATACAACAATAATTGAAAATTGATTATTCTTAATTGACATTTTTGGTGCACCTAAAAAAGCGGCTGATGGTCTCCACTTCAGGAGAGATTCTTTGATTCTTTGGTGCAACAGTGGTATGGGTGACGTGATACCACAAGCGAATTAAAAATGACATGTAGAGTTTTTTCACCTATTTTTTAGTTGTTTTTTAATTTTTAGCACGTGTGGCAGTGGATGATTGACTTGTTGCATGAATGACATGGTATCACTGTTGCACCAAAGATTTTCTCCCACTTCAGACCCCCCGTCATTATGAGGGAAGAAAATTTTGCATCTTGTGCTTTTTAAAACCCTTCACATGAAGTTTAATCCATCATCCAAACAAACATTCTGAGCACAAACTCTCTGCCTTGCCATTTTGCTCAAACATGACGAATTCCATTTCCATAAGCTGCCTCGCCATTTTGCTATGGTGCTTCAGCTTGATTTTGCTTAATTTGCATGGCTGTTTCGCCCATTCAAATGAGACAGATCGTCTGGCATTGCTTGCTATAAAGTCACAGCTTCATGATCCACTAGGAGTTACAAGTTCATGGAACGTTTCTATGGACTTATGCCAATGGTCAGGCGTGACTTGTAGTCATCGGCACAGAAGAGTAAGTGAGTTAGATTTGGGAAACCAAAGCATTGGAGGTTTCTTATCTCCTTACGTTGGGAACCTCAGCTTTCTCAGAGTCATCAAATTGGCTAACAATGGCTTCTCTGGTGAAATTCCTAATGAAGTTGGTCATCTGTTCAGGCTTGAAATTCTAGAATTGTCAAATAATTCCTTCACGGGTAATATACCAACCAATTTGTCTCGTTGCTCTAACCTCTTCGACTTTCAAATCCGTGGAAACCGCTTTGTGGGAGAAATTCCAACAGCTATCGGTTATTGGTCGAAGCTTAAGATATTAGACATCAGAGACAATCAATTAACAGGACAGTTTCCACCATTCATTGGAAATCTTTCTGCTCTTCAAATAATTGACTTTTCAGAGAATAGATTGGGAGGGAGAATTCCTGGCAGTCTTGGTCAATTAAAAAGCGTAACTTATTTAAGCATAGCTTTAAATTATTTCTCCGGTACGTTTCCTCTTTCAATTTCTAACATCTCTTCACTTGGGGCAATTTTTTTACTATCAAATAGATTCCAAGGAAGCCTTCCACAGGACATAGGTTTAAATCTTCCAAACCTAAAAATTCTTCATTTGGGTCATAACAATTTTACAGGTTCTCTCCCACAATCTTTAGCCAATTTTTCAAATCTTCGAATGCTTGACATTTCTGCAAATCATTTCAGTCAACAAGTAAAAATTGATTTCAACCGTCTCCCAAATCTATTTAGGCTAAGTTTTTCTGAAAATGATTTAGGAGTTGGGGAAACCAGTGATCTTGATTTAATAACCCTTCTCACAAACTGTAGCAAATTGGCAGGGATTGGTCTAAATGATAATAGATTTGGAGGAGTGTTGCCACGTTCTATAGCGAACCTCTCTACAGCAATGATCGCAATCACATTGGGAGGCAACCAAATATCTGGCACCATAACTCCTGAAATAAAAAATCTTGTCAATATAAATGTCATTGGTTTAGAGAATAACCAATTAACAGGTACTATTCCCCATAGCATGGGTGAGCTCAGAAACCTACAAGGTCTAGGCTTGGTTGGAAACAACTTACATGGGACCATCCCTGACTCTCTCGGAAACTTAACGTTACTCGCCATCCTTCGACTAGGATCCAATAAGTTCCATGGCAGTATACCTACATCCCTCAGAAATTGTAAGAATCTTATGGAATTGAATGTCTCCAACAATAGACTCACCGGGGCTTTGCCACAACAAATTCTCGGGATAACAACCCTTTCGGTTCTCTTAGATCTATCTAATAACCTCTTTAATGGTCCTATTCCTCCAGAAGTGGGCAACTTGAAGAATCTCATTCAATTAGATATGTCTAGAAATCGGTTTTCAAATGAGATTCCAACCACTCTCAGTGCTTGCACAAACTTAGAGTATCTTAATATGCAAGGCAATTCATTTCGTGGAAGCATTCCTTCCTCTTTGATTTCCTTGAAAAGCATTAAAGTGTTAGATCTCTCGTGCAACAATTTGTCTGGCCAAATTCCAACATATCTTGAGAATTTTTCCTTCTTGGAATACTTAAACTTGTCTTACAATCACTTTGATGGTGAGGTACCGATAAAAGGAGTTTTCAGCAATAAAACAAGAATTTCACTAACAGGGAATGGGAAACTTTGTGGAGGTTTAGATGAATTGCATTTACCGGCATGCCAGTCCAATGGATCAAGAAGATCACAAACCATTATTCTCAAAGTTGTGATTCCAGTGATCGTCTTATTTTTGATCTTATTATCATGCTTTGTTTTTCGAAAGAGGAAACCTACTCAAAAACCATCTAGTATGTTGTCGATGGAGCAACAATTTGTAATGGTTTCCTACGCAGAATTGAGTAAAGCAACAAGTGAGTTTTCAACATCAAACATTATTGGCCAGGGAAAATTTGGCATTGTTTATAAAGGAAATCTGGGTGAAAATGGAATGCCAGTAGCAGTGAAGGTAATGAATCTCAAGGAAAAAGGTGCAACTAAGAGCTTTGTTGCTGAATGTGAAGCATTAAGAAATATTCGCCATCGGAATCTCATCAAAATCATCACTGTTTGCTCAAGCATTGATTTTAAAGGGGTTGATTTCAAGGCTCTTGTTTATGAATACATGCAATGCGGAAGTTTACATGACTGGTTGTTCTCGAGAAATGATCAACTGGAAGCGGGCAATTTAGATCTCATTCACACTCTAAACTTAGCCATTGATGTGGCTTCTGCAATCGAATACCTTCACCATCACTGTCAGCCACCTATTGTTCATGGTGATCTAAAGCCAAGTAATGTTTTAATTGATCATGCCATGGTTGCCCATGTGAGTGACTTTGGGCTTGCAAGATTTCTATCGAATCACTCACCTTATACAATTCCTGAAACTCCATCAAGCTCAATTGGGATCAAAGGAACTGTTGGTTATGTTGCCCCAGGTACTTATTTTCTTATTGGATTTTTTGATCTTTTTAATAATGCTATACTCCTAATTCTAGTTACCTACTGTTTATTTTCGACTCGAAGAATCTGAAATATATTTTTTTTTTCCAAGAGTATGGTATGGGCGGCAATGTATCCATGACAGGAGATGTATACAGCTTTGGAATTATGTTGCTAGAGATGTTTACGAGAAGACGGCCAACCGATAACATGTTTAATGGTGGTCTAACTCTCCATGAATTTGTTAAGATGGCTCTACCGGAAAAAGTAATGGAAATTGTTGATCCTTCACTGTTGTTGGAAGCAAGGCCGAGTAACTCCAGGAGTCATGGAAATGAAAGAGACATAATTGAGGATTGTCTAGTTGCTGTATTGAGAATTGGAGTAATCTGCTCAATGGAATCTCCATCAGAGCGAATGCAAATGACAGATATTGTGGTAAAATTATGCAATGCTAGGGAGATTTTTATCGGTGGTAGATTATAAATTTCTAATAAAGATTTTAGTGTAAATGTCATCAAATAATTATTAAATTATAAGCCTAATGTGTTTGAGGATGGGTAAAATCTTATATGTTGGGATATCATTCTAGAGTATCATGTAATATTTAAACGAGATTTCTATAATAAGAATTAACGATGCATTATTCATTTATCGATGTTTCTTTCAATTTATATATTATAAATATCATGCATGCCCATGATTACTCATGTACTTTTAGACTTTGTGTATGAGTGTCATATACAAAAGGATTTAAGTCTGAAATTAGTAATTTAAAATAATCTTTAAAGTGCAAACAAAGATGGGTTCTTTGTTTGTGATTTATCTACATTTGCGGTCCATTCCATAAATGCATGATGATCTTGATTCGGGATCGTTCATGTGAAGACATGAGAATAGAGGCATCTTATATGATCCGATCATATAAGACCGGAACCTGATAGGAATGAATTATTTTTAATATCCGTTAGATAAAGAAATTCATAGCAGTCTACTAGATAATCATATATGGATTGATCTAAATCTTGAGTGTACTACGAACTCTTACATGACAGGTTATATCCTTTGATTTACATAGGTGAGATCGGTATAGAATTCATGATCAATAACTTCATACTTTCGGGATATGGTTTGGTATGTAGATATGGACGTTTTACATAAATATGTAATCCATTTTTTTCTTGTGAGAAGTAGATGAGTATCTTTTTTAAGGGTTGATTCGATACTTGAACGGTTAGAGTGCTCAAATCTTTCTGTTACGAAATAAAGGTAAAATTCATAATAGTTATGAATAAATCGTTCATTTGAAAATCAATATTACTTAAGGCATAAGAAAAAAAATTAGAGGGGTATGACAAATATTATGACTCAGCTCTAATTATAGTTACTTACTGTTAATATTTAACTCAAAGATTCCGAAATATCTTTTTTCCAAAATATGGAATGGGCGGCAATATGTCTATGACAAGAGATGTATACAGCTTTGGAATTATGTTGCTAGAGATGTTTACAAGAAGACGGCCAACCGATAACATGTTTAATGATGGCCTAACTCTCCATGAATTTACTGAGATGGCTCTACTGTGTAAAAAGTAATGGAAATTGTTGATCATGCACTGTTTTTGGAAGCAAGGCTGAGTAACTCTAAGGGGTGTATTCAATTGGGATTTTAGAAAATTATTTTGGGTTAAATAAGTCTTGTGGTATCCAATTAAGATTTTTAAATAATCTAAAAAATCTGGTGGTATTCCATCAAGACTATTAGGATTTTTTTAAATAGGGTGTCCAAATAAGGGTGGCAAAAAAGCCCGGGCCCGGCCCGGGGTGAAAAAAGCCCGATCCGGGCTTCAAAATGGGGGCCCAGCTCGGGCCCAAGTCCGGGCCGGGATCAACCAAAAAAGCCTGGGCCCGGCCCGGCCCGGGCTTAAAATAAATAATTTTATATTTATATATATATTTTTTAAAAATCGGGCCCAGGCCAAACCCGGCCCGGTGACAGCCCGAATCGGGCTTTTCCCGGGCCCAGGCCTAAATCTATATTGTCGGGCTCGGGCCGGGCTTATCAAAGCCCAGCCCGAGCCCGGCCCGTTGCCATGTATATGTCAAAATCTAGTGGTATTCAATCAGGACTTTAAACAAGTAATGAAAAGTCTTATGGTATTTAAAAACTTACTTATTTTGATGATATATGTGTAATTGTGTGAGACTTTTTAGTGGAAAGTATGAATATCAAATTCTATAAAAAAATCTCACCATAACCCATCAGACTTTTGACGTGAGATTTTTTTGACTGTTAGAGAAGAGAAGATGAATAGATATATTAGCTCTTTGCGAACAAGGTACTTTCTTATTAGTAATTTCTTATGTTTTTCAGCCTGCGTAGTAGAGCAATTTCTCTTTTCTTTCATATAGAAAAAAACTGAAGCTTTTAGTTCAAATTTCTTAACGTAGACAAAGAACTTTACCAAGCAAATCAAAGATAAAACATTACTGAATCGAATGATATTTCACCAACCTATTCAAAGATAGAGAATGATATTCATGGAGGAAAATTATCACCACAGATTTTCTTCAAATCATCTCTGTTAAGGGATCCAAGAATTTTGATATCAGCTGCATGTGTGAAAAATAAATACAACAAATTATAATCCTATAAAAATTTCACTCAGAGAGAAATTAGAGATGTCATTGGAAGAGTATTCATCTTGGATAAAATTCATGTTATGATGATTTATTAGTAAATTATTAGTATTTTTTGTTTGTGTTATTTTGCTTCTACTTTGGTTGAACTATTGTTGTAATTTGGATAAATTATTTTGGTACTTTAGTCGAACTATTTAGGTTATAATTTACTTGAAAATACAGAGAGAATGACATCAGCTTGTATTAAATAGATGGATAACTATTGGTTCCATTCCATATAATTCTGATTCTAAAAAAAGTTACATTTTGATTCATGCTCGCTCAAAAAGAAAATATAGTTGTAAAGGTTGAGGCATCCTCACCTAATCATAATGAGAAATATATTATTGGCAATTTAGTTGAAGGTGACTTAGACGAGAATGACCCAAGAAAAGAATTTTTCATTGAACTAGACAGACATTACTCATAATCCGATTAAAAGTTGGTTAGTTAGCAACATAAAAGTAAAAAATTTTATAAGTGGTCCTTTAGAATCTTATAAATACTTATGATATAAATATTTTAAAATCTAATGAGTAAAAAATCATGATTAAAAAATCTGTAATAAAATCTTATAAGTCATTACATTCTTAAATAGTCTTTTTACAATTCACTGGATTTATTTATCCATAAATAAACCTTTAAAATCTCAATTGAATACACCTCACTTAGAGTCATGGAAATGAGAGAGCCAGAATTGAGGAATCTCTAGTTGCTGTAGTGAGAATCAGAGTATTTGTTGGGATATATGTTTTGGAGCTTCATGTATAGTAAACAGAATTGTTTATTAAGAAATAAAAGATGTATTATTCATTTATCAAAATGTTTGATTTAAATCGCATATTGTAAATTATCTTCCTTGCCCTTGATTACTCATGTGCCTTCAGACTTAGTTTATGAGTGTCATACACAAGAGGATTTAAGTCTGAAGTTGGTGATCTAAAATAGTCCATAGAGAGCAAACGAAACGGGTACTTTGTTTGTGGTTTATGTATAGTTGCGGTCCATTCTATATTTGTATGGCGATCTTGATACGGGATCGTCCATGTGGTGACATGAGAATAGAGGCGCCTTGTATGATGCGATCATATAGGACTGGACCCAAATAGAAATGAATTTCTTATTATATCCGTTAAACAAAGAAATCCATTTCAATCTACTAGATGGTCATATATGGATTGATCTAAATCCTGAGTGTACTGCAAACTCATGCATGGCAGGCTATGTTCTTTGATTTACTAAGGTGAGGTTGGTGTAACAGTCCCGACCAATAGCTATGTGCTTTAGGGACATGGTTTGATATGTAGCTGGGAACGTTTTATATAGATATGAAGTTCACTCATTCTTGCAAGAAGTATATGAGTATCTTCCTTGAGGGTTGATCCGGGATTGTTAATGAGGCAACATAAAAACGAAGGCATCTTATATGATCCGATCATATAAGACTGGAACGACAGAATTGAATTGCATTTAATATCCGTTAGATAAAGAAATTTATAGCAGATTACTAGATAATCATATATAGATTGATCTAAATCTTGAGTGTACTATGAACTCTTTGTAACATTCCCCCTTCAAGAGATGATACCGGCAGGGAATAGGCTGACTTATTCCCTTGAGCCTCTGACTTTCCGACTATGATCATCATTTCTAACCTCATCTCAAATCACTGACTCGTGATAAGGATTTGCATGTATGATGTTGAAATGAAGCTTATAAGGAGTTATTAAGCATTCTTTTGATCATTTGATGATCTAGTTGCCATTCTATAGTTGTTAGGCCACTCATCGATAACCTAGAATTGTAGATACTTGATTGAAACAATAGATTTGTTTAATTTGATGTAATTTATTCATATTGATGAATTTGTAAAATTATGATTTATACCATTTCTAAATTTGGGGCTTTTCATATATGTGTTGTGTAAGATATATATATATATATAATGTATATTAAATTTGGGTTTGATTGGATTTGATCTTGATTTATTTTGAACAAGATTGGACTAAAATGCACAAAATGAAATCATATAGGGGCTCTCGGCAATTTTATCCTTTTGTGGGATTTTTGTTGCAATTTATATTTTCATGTATCGGACATGTTAAAAACATCTTGGTACTAATTTGGAATCACTTAAAATTGTATTTGACAATTTGAGGACTAAAATGAACAAAATACAAAGTTTTGGAGTCATTTGGTAATTATGAAGAAATCTGATTTTTAGGTAAAAAAATTCAGTTTTTGAGTATTGAGTTATTAAAATAAATATGTTTATTTTAATTACCCAATAAAAATTATTGAAATCGGAAATTTTTATTTTCTTGTTCCGCTGCGTTTACCCGGATTTGCCCTTAAAACCCCAACAGCGATTATATAGGAGTGGACCCAGATAGAAATGAATTTCTTATTATATTCGTTAAACAAAGAAATTCATTTCAATCTACTATATGGTCATATATGGATTGATCTGAATCCTAAGTGTACTGCACGATGGTGTAGCTGTGCGAGTTGGGTGGATGTACTTTTCAAGAATCCTCACATGTGGTCTCTCATATTCACTCATAGTATGTACACTAGACGTGGAAGGTGTGGCAAAGAGATTGTCAAATAAACTCTCCGAGTCTGAGTTTTCTTCTTCAGTCCTAACAAATCTACCAAACATATCTCTACGTCTAAGCATGCAATTAAAACACAAGTGAAACAATGAACAAAAAAAACTAAAAATAAATAATGAAAAAAAATCAAAACTAAACTAAAACTGAAATTGAAATTGAGATAAAATAAAATAAATAAGTAAATAATAATAATAATAATAATAATAATGATATGGAACGAAGTTACCACTTTTGTTGTTGACCAAGTAAACCAAGTTACCACTTTTGTTGTTGACCAAGTAAACCTGCTCATGTTGTTTGTAAACCGTCTCCCCGGCAACGGCGCCAAAATTTTGATTACGCCCAAAAGGTACTTGCGGTTATCGCAATATAGTTAGGGTGTCGATTCATCAAAGAGATGGTTATAAAGAACTGATTTACTTAAACAAAACGTTAGCAGTAACTATATGAAAAGATAATGATTGAATTGATAATTTAAAGTAAAGATTAATAGAAAAACGTAAAAGATATCAATAGAGAGAGGCATCAAAGCATCAGGAATCCCTCTTGTATCAAATTCCTATATCCAGTTATTGATTCCTGTTATTAATCAATTGAAGGTTTTGTTGGACAATTATGACCAATAGCATCACTATTTGTAAAAGACATGGTGTTTTTGTAAAAATTAACTATGTGACAAATGAAATTGCTCTTTTATCATTTTGTAATTGGATTACTTGGATATATAAATGATAAAAGTCCATATGATTAGTACCGGATTAATAAGATATGAGACAGTATTAATCCATGAAAGGTTTAATCATTAAATATCCCTAGTTATAGTACTATCGAGACTGGACATCGATAATGCGGAATAACTAGTATTACACTTGTGCGCGTTATGGAAGCTTAACGGTATAGTTCTCATATATTTAAGTATTGGATACTTATACAAGTGTGATAGGAGGTTCTGTTAGCCGTTGGACAGGAACAGCTTCGCTCTGGATATACCTCTCGGAATCTCATTGGTAGTATGACTATGTGTCTATGGGAATCTGAATCAGGGTAGGTGTATGTGGTCTTAACCTGAGACTTGCATCGCTAATACTTGCGACAATCAGTACGCTTTGGTTTTTGTCGTCTGGAGCTTTAACAAGTTCTGTGTACACCTCTTCTGGGTTTATTGAGAATCGTAGTGTATTGGGTGTGATGTCAAGATGGAAGTATCACTTCAGTCATATGGAGACGATGATCACACAGGGATACAAAACTAGTACTCTTAAATGCTGCAGCTATCGAGATAGTATGACTAGGTCATGATTATCCGATTACAGAAACTAGTTGTTATTGATCCGATATATGTTTCGTACGGGACAGACACAATTCCAGCCACAGGCCTAGCATGTGACATCCGATACTGGATCGTATTACGTAATACATTGTATACTACGCCTGATACAGATTATATATTCCTCGTTGAATATTTCTGGAGATTTTGGTAGACACAGTGCTTTGCTAGAAGCCAACCATGTCTTGTAAATCGGTAAGAACGTGGTACGGGGTACGTACATATTCGGATGGTCCGATAACCGTATTTACTGCCAACATATCGAGGGGTCTCTTAGGTCGCTTCCTAAAGATTCACCGATGATATTTGACTCGAACAGAATTAATCTGGGATTAATTATGAGAGAGAAAATTAATCTAGGATTAATTACGGCAAGAATTAATCTGGGATTAATTATGAAAGAGAAAATTAATCTGGGATTGATGGAAGTACATTGATGCCCTTAATGAACACCAACCTTGTTTTTGGAAAACAATTACACACCAAGTTTTGGAAAATTGAAAATAACTTTTTTCTCTTCTTGGGAAAATTTTGCTTCACAAATTGTTCAAGCTAGCACTTAAAGGAGTCAAAGAAAGGTGATAGGGAAACTCACCATTGAGTTTGGTATTAATTTTCAAAGCTTGGAGCTTCCAACATCCAACAAAAATTTTGAACTTTTCTACCGATCAATGTGAGTCTTTCGCAACTTATTTTGATTTTATTCACATTAGAATCATGTTTAGGATCCTTGGCAAGTCTTAGAGACACTAACAATGGTATCAGAGCCACCTAAGCATGATTTGAGTTTAGGGTTTATGGACTTTATTTGGGGATTTTGTGCTTGGAGTATGTATTTTTCCAAATTGGTTGTTTGGTTGTTCTTTGATGATGATTAATTGGATTTGTGCATCATAGGATTTGAGAAAATTGATTGGATTAATTTTTCCCCAAATTCTTAAGCTTGGCCGAATATAGACCTTAGTTTTCTCATGGTGATTTTTTTATTTTAGATTATTGGATGAGTTTTGAGCATGAAATGAATATTAATTATTGGTTTAATTGGATTGAAATTAAAATTGAATGTTATTTCATGACATTGCCGTGAGCTATAGCATGTAGTGATGGATTGATTTTGCTTCAATTTGTGTTGGACATGAATTGGATAATTAAGCGTGATTAATTTGATTAATTAATGTTTTAGAAATATTAGATTAATAAATTAATTATGTTAATTACACTTTAATTGAAATTAATATGATATTTGGAATATTATGTTAATACAAATTAGTCTTCAAAATTGGATTGGGCTAATTTGTTATATTTGGGGTAATGGGCTTGGTACCAAGTTTGGTTTTGGACAATTGGGTTGGATCCAATTAGGCCTAAAACCATTTCCATAAAGTCCAAATATGACTTTTGGGCCTTCTATAATTTAATTGGGCCTAATGGGCCTAAATTGATTTTTGGCATAGGGTGATTCCTAATTGGGCCTTGGCATTTTGGGTTTGATCCATTATGGCCAAAGCCCATGCCTAAAGAATTAATTGAAAGCCCATTGGACTTTAATTGAATGGCACTGGATGCTAATTGGGCCTTTGAGACCCAATTGGATTGGATTTGGAATCCAAGTCTAAAAGGCACTATTAAAAGTGTAATTGTTTAATTTGGAATTAAACATGAATTAGTATTGGATACAATTTGAATTGGATTTAAAATTATAGTTCGATATAATTCAAGAATACGTACTTTGAGTATTTATTCTTAAACAAGTTTGACTCGCGCAAATCAAATCGTTGTATGAACATTGGATGGTCATTAATCAAAGATTAATTAATTGGATTAGATTGATTGATAACATGCTTTGTGTGAATACTTGGATGTATTTGTATGAATAATGTATATTGGATGGATATTAGTTGGGTGGGGCAATTTTGGAAATTGTTGTAAATTTGGAATTTATTTAAATTGGACCTGCGTGTCCAGCCTTTTACCTCCTTATCTCTTGTATTTCTCTTCTCACCAATTCCCTCAATGCAAATGAGGCTTCTTTAATGTATTATGTAATTGGGTAGAAGAATGTAAAGTGCGAGCGGGAGAGAGGAAAATGAGAGATTTGTTCTAGGAACAAATTGTTATATATCCATCCGCATATCATTATTATTTTATCGCGCCTTATTATGCTTTTAGAATGCATGTTTAAGGGTGTATGATGAGACCTAATCAAAGATAATAAATTGGTTGCCAATTTATGCGAAAAACCCTCACTTTAATATTAAGCGTTTTTCTTACATTTAGTGGTTCTTTCTCAAGATCCAAGATTGGTATTGGTTTGTTGGCCAAAGTCAAGATTATTGTCCATCGCGGATGTGTTTGAACCATGAAAGCTTTGTTATATATCGCATGTCTTGGGCAGTTGTGACTTGTTTGCCAAAGTCAAGGTCACTTATGTACATCGACGTGGATTACGAAGCTTTCCCACTGTCAATGGGTCGCCCTTAACTGGAATCATTAAGCTTGTTGAGCCAAAGCCAATGCTTAGTTGATTCAGAGGAAAAGGTTATGATGATATATTGGATATATGTTTTGGACTTGGAGGTCCACCTACCGGATCTAGGAATTGGATGGGATCTAATTGATCTTAGAGATCTACCTAGTTAAGTTTCATACAGCTTGTTGGTCAAAGTCAAGGTTGTGTGTTATTTAACGGGATCCTATCCCACTAGGAAACTAGGTTTCCCGAGTACTCAACAGAGGGTTAGAGGCTCGCCGAAAAATAGTGGGAGGCCAGTATTAAATTTACAATTTCGTTTAATACTTGCTAAATACGCTCTTTTATTTTTATTTATCGTCGTTATAAATATATATTAGTTGGACTAATATCTTTTATTGCTTTCATTGAACAGTTGGACTGTTTTCACACTACTCCACTTGTAGTTGGTTATATAGTTGGACTATAGTAACCATTACATTTTGAGTGTACCAGAAATCGTTGATTGGATAGTTGGACTATTGCAATCGAGATGGCTGGAAAGATTAGCGTTATGGACATCGTCATGGGCGATAATGTCTTTAACGGCGCCAATTTTCCAGATTAGGAGATGAATCTCAGGATTGTCCTGGGAGCCGAGAAGTTACTCTATGTCATAGAGAAACCTCTCGGGCTTGAGCCCGGAGTTGAGCAAATAATAGAGCATGAGCTTTGGAAGACTCATCGTGATGATAACTTTAGTGTTTAATCTGTCATGTTTGCCGCAATGACTCCTCAGTTTCGTCGTCAGAATAAAGGATTGGATCCTTATAGTATGATGATGAAATTGAAGGATCTTCACAAATCTAATCTTAGATCTCAGAAGCACGAATTGCAAAAGAATCTCTTTCGCTCGCGTATGTCAGAGGGTACATCTGTCGAGTATTATATGTCGCAGATGATTGCTGACATCGAACAGCTAGGTCAGCTGGGCATAACCTTCGAGGCCAAGACTTCCATAGATTTGATCTTACAGTCTCTGCCCGACTGCTGGGGCGGGTTCATCATGAACTATAATATGATGAATCAAGAACACTTGGAGAGTTAATGGTGATGTTGAAAGAAGCAGAGCCAGAGCTTCTGAAGGGCAAGAAGAGCGAGACACATCTTACTTCGACATCTCAGAAGGCCAAGGCTTGGCCGAAGGCTTCTTGAGGTGTGAAGAAAAAGAAGAAAAAAGGCAAGACCAAATCATCACAGTCTTCTATGAAGATTAAGGACATATCCCAAGACTTCTACCTACATTGTAGCAAATAGGGTCACTGGAAGCGTGACTGCCATGAGTACAAGGCGAAGTTGAAGGAAGTGAAGACGGGCAAGGCTCCGGCTTCAGATATGTTTGTTATAAACGTGCCCACTACTGGTTTTAAAAATTGGATTTTTGATTTTGGATGTGGTACTCACATATGTACTGGTGTGCAGGATCTGCTAATTAGCAGGATACTGGCTTCAGGTGAGATCGACCTACGAGTCGGAATGGGACGAGAGTCGCTGTTTTGGCCGTTGGGACCTATGTTTTGTATCTTCCCTTGGGGCATGTAATTACATTAGGTGACTGTTATTTTGTACCTAGTTTGACTAGGAACATCATCTCTGTATTTTTTTTAACCCGATGCGGGTATACCTTTGTATTCAGAAACACTGAGTGTTTTGTATATAAAGATGACATTTTGATATGTACAACAGATGTTAATAATGGTCTTTATATTTTGAATATAAATGAATCTCAAACATATAATATGACAAACAAAAGGCTCAAATTGAGTAAAACATATGAAACTTATATGTGACATTGTCGTCTGGGACACATTGACAAGACTCGTATATCCACACTTTCGAAGAGTGGATACTTGGACTGATTTGATCCTGATTCAAATGACGTCTGCGAATCTTGTTTATTAGGCAAAGTGCCTAAAACGTATTTTGGCGGTAAAGGTGTACGTGCCACCGAGCTGTTAGCCATCATTCATGGTGACGTATGTGGGTCGATGTCTAGCTAGGCTAGAGGTGGTTATGAATACTTCGTAACCTTTACGGATGTTGCATCGCGTTATGGTTATGTGTATCTTATGAGACACAAGTCGGAAACTTTTGAGAAATTCAAAGAGTTTCGACACGAAGTAGAAAAATAGACCGGTAAAAGTATTAAAACATTACGGTCGGACCATGGTGGAGAATACTTGAGCTATGAGTTTCTTGATTACTTGAAAGAGTATGGTATTCTTTCACAGTGGACTCCTCCCGGAACACCTCAATTCAACGGTGTGTCCGAACGGAGAAACTAAACTTTGTTGGACATGGTAAGGTTAATGATGAGTCGCATTGGGCTACCAATTTCTTTACGGGATACGCATTGAATAGTGCAATACTTATTTTGAATAAGGTTCCGTCAAAGTCTGTTGGACAGACTCTATATGAAATATGGACAGGAAATAAATCGGGTTTCTCATTCCTAAAGATTTGGGTATGCTGGGCATATATTAAACGTTTGGATGGTGCCAAACTAGAACCCAAATCGAATAAGTGCCTATTTGTAATTGGTTATCCTAGGGAAACCAAAGGATATCATTTCCACAACCCACAAGAGAATAAAATATTTGTTGCTCTCCATGCGGTTTTCCTTAGAGGATTTCCTAAATGCAGTGATAAATGGGAGGAAAGTAAAACTCGATGAAAATCAAAGTGATACTGTTCTTGGCACCGATCCCCTCACGGAACACGAACAGTTCATCAGGGATGAGACTTTTCCATAATCTTCTAATACACAAGAACCGCGTAGGTCGGAGAGAGTCAGAAAACAACCTTAGAGGTATGGGTTTCTGATCTCACCCATATAGATATCAATCTTATTAAGGAATACGAACCGGCTACGTATGAAGAAGTGATACAAGGTATCGACTCCACTTTATGGCAAGATGCCATGAAGTCCAAAATGGATTCCATGTATACCAACCAAGTTTGGACACTAGTTGATGCATCAGAAGGCATTGTACCTATTGGTAGCAAATGGGTCTTCATGGTGAAGACATACATGGATGGCAACATACAAACGTACAAAGTTAGGCTTGTAGCGAAAGGGTATCGTCATCAATATGGTGTTGGTTACGATGAAACCTTTTACCCATTGCCATGATTAAATCCATTCAGATAATGCTTGCTAATGCTGCATATTTTGATTATGAAATATAGTAGATGGACGTCAAAACCGCTTTCCTTAACGAAAACCTTTTGGAGGATGTTTATATATTTGTCGTGCCAAAACATGCAAACAAGGTTTGCAAGTTAAATCGATCTATTTACGGATTGAAGCAAACATTGTGTTCTTGGAACCAATGTTTTGATGAGATCATATTACAATATGGTTTCATTCAAAACAATGATGATTCTTATGTATATAAGAAGGTTAGTGTGAGCGCACTGATATTTATTGTCCTATATGTTGATGATGTATTGCTTCTTATCAATGACATTCACATACTAAAATCGGTGAAAGCTTGGATTTCATTAATTTTCTCCATAGAAAAACTTGGGAGAAACAACCTTTATTCTAGGAATAATGATCTACTGGGATAGATCTAAAAGTTGTTGGCACTCTCCGAGAACTCGTACATTGACAATGTTGAAGAGATTCAACATGGATCAGTCCCAAAAGGGACTACTTCCGGTGTCACATGGCATCTCTCTATCTAAGGACATGTGTCCTAAAACTCAATATGAGAGAGATTCAATTAATCGGATCTCATTCGCTTAAACAGTCGGATCGATCATGTATGTCATGATATGTACGCGACCTGGTGTCTCATATGCTTTGAGCATATGCGGTCACAAATCAGGTCGATCCAGGTGATGGTCACTGGATTGATGTAAAGAACATCCTTGAGTATCTTAGATGAACTAAGGATGCATTCTTAGTCTATGGAGAATGAGAACTTGAGGTGACTGGGTTCACCGTTGCAAGTTTCCAAACCGATAAAGGCGACTGTTAGTCGCAATAAGGGTACATATTTTTGTTTGAACAACGAAATGGTGAGCTGAAAATCTTCCAAGCAAGATACTATTACCGATTCAACAACAAATGAAGAATACATTGCTGCGGCTGAGGTAGCAAAAGAAGCATTTTGGATCTATAAAATTCCTAATTGGATTATGAGTAGTTCTGTTAGCAGCTGAGCTGGGCTATAGCAAATGCTAAGGAATTACGGTCTCATCAATGATCCAAGTATGTACTTCGACGATTTCATCTGATTCGTGAGATCACACATCGTGGCGATGTCAAGATCGAAAAATCGTTTCAGATGATAACATTACAGATCCACTGACGAAAGCTATTTCTCAGCAAAGATTTGAGCGACCCGTACATAGTTCAATTGTTGGACACTTGAGTGATTGGCTATAGGCCAAGTAGGAGATTTTTGGACAATTATGACCCATAGCATCACTATTTGTAAAAGACATGGTGTTTTAGTACAAATTAACTATGTGACAAAGGAAATTGCTCTTTTATCATTTTGTAATTGGATTACTTGGATATATAAATGATAAAAATCCATATGATTAGTACCAGATTAATAAGATATGAGACAATATTAATCCACGAAAGGTTTAATCATTAAATATCCCTAGTCGTAGTATTATCGAGACTGAACATCGATAATGCGGAATAGACTAGTATTACACTTGTGCGCGTTATGGAAGCTTAACGACATAGTTCTCATATATTTAAGTATTGGATACTTATGCAAGTGCGATAGGAGATTTTGTTAGCTGTTGGACCGGGAACAGCTTCGCTCTGGATAGACCCCTCGAAATCCCATTGGTAGTATGACTATGTGTCTATATGAATCCGAATCAGGGTAGGTGTATGTGGTCTTAACCTGAGACTTGCATCGCTAATACTTGCGACAATTAGTACGCTTTGGTTTTTGTCGTCCGGAGCTTTAACAGGTTCTTTGTACGCCTCCTCTCGATTTATTGAGAATCATAGTGTATTTGGTGTGATGTCAAGATGGAAGTATCACTTCAGTCATATGGAGACGATGATCACACATGGATACAGAACTAGTACTCTTAAATGCTGCAGCTATCGAGATAGTATGACTAGGTCATGATTATCCGATTACAGAGACTAGTTGTTATTGATCCGATATATGCTTCGTACGGGGCAGACACAATTCCAGCCCCAGGCCTAGCATGTGACATCCGATACTGGATCGTATTACGCAATACATTATATATTACTCCTGATACAGATTATATATTCCTCATTGAATATTTCTGGAGAATTGGGTAGGCACGGTGCATTGCTAGAAGCCAACCATGTCTTGTAAATCGGTAAGAACGTGGTACGGGGTACACACGTGTTCAGATGATCCGATAACCGTATTTACTGCCAATATTTCCAGGGATCTCTTGGGTCGTTTCCCAAAGATTCATCGATGATATTTGACTCGAACAGAATTAATATGGGATTAATTATGAGAGAGAAAATTAATCTGGGATTAACTGCGGTAAGAATTAATCTGGGATTAATTCATCTATAAGAGAGAACGCGATTAATTTGGAATTAATCGGTAAAGTAAATTTAATAGTTAAATTGGATTTTACTATTTAATTTATTTAATTCGGATAAAATAATATATTGGATATATTAATTGAAATTGGATTTCGATGCCGAATTGAAATTGGATTTTAATTCAAGCGAACGAATTAATTTGGAATTAATTCGCAGGCGACTTTCGAAATAATTTTGCTAGGCATTATTATTTAATTAAATTGGATTTAATTACGTCGCAATAGAAAATTCGTTTAATCGGATTAAACGAACCCGAGCCCAAAGTGTGTTGTGTAAGCCAACCAAATTTGGAATTTGAAAGTGGTGGGACCCACTTTACTTACATCACTTGTTTGTCAATTGATGCAAGTAGATGGATGCCATTAATGAATTCTTTTTCATTACACCAACCTTGTTTTTGGAAAACAATTACACACCAATTTTTGGAAAATTGAAAACAACTTTTTCTCTCATTCTCTCCCAAAACCGTGAGCCATCTTCTTCCTTGGGAAAATTTTGCTTCACAAATTGTTCAAGCTAGCATTTGAAGGAGTCAAAGAAAGGTGATAGGGAAACTCACTCTTGAGTTTGGAATTCATTTTCAAAGCTTGGAACTTCCGACATCCAACAAAAGTTTTGAACTTCTCTATCGATCAATGTAAGTCTTCCGCAACTTATTTTGATTTTATTCACACTAGAATTATGTTTAGGATCCTTGGCAAGTCTTAGAGACACTAACAGGTTTCACATCCCAAACCAACAATCGGAAAATATTCAATTTTAAGCATATTAAATTCTGATGTAATTGATTTATTTTCTCTATGTTAAGAGCACACAAAGTCATCGTTACGACTTATCTAATGTCGAAAATATACCCGCAGGCAATACTGCAGCAGAAGACTAAATCATAAAATAACTTTACCAGTCACAACTGGATTCACAAATCACATATAGAAGAAGCATGACTGGATCCATATGCAAGTTTGACAAAAACAATTTCTGGATTCACTTAAACAAAAGATAATAAAGAATAACAAACATCAATCATATTAACGTTTAAGAGTTTATAGGAATCAACAACATGAACATAAAAACTTAAATACAAGAGTTCATCTTTAGCTTTGCCTAGGAGATTAGTTTTCCATGCAGAAGAGAGATATAGCCTAGATAGATCGGAGAGACGTCATATCGGCTTGAAGTTCTTCATTCTTCTCTCTCGAAATAGTGTTTGTGGCTCTTTGTTGTGTGTTTCTCTTTGATTTTTGGGTTTAGGATGAGATAGGGTTTATATAGGGAAGTTCCGGAGTCATTATGCTCATCAAACATGTCTAAATAAGGGTTTCTGGTGACTTCTAGGGGGCCGCAGAGCTGGCAAGTGGCGCCGCGGTGCCAAACCAGTTGGATTTTATATGGAGTGCGAAACTGGGGCGCGTCGCGACGCCATGAAGGTCGCGTCGAGACGCGTGACATGTTTTCTGGTTTTTACTTTCTTCGTTTTTGCTCTTCCTACGTGCTTCTGATGCATCTGTAAGGACCCAAAACATGTATAATTACTCCATTTTTCATATTTCATTGCTCCTAATAACAAAGAAGAAAATAAACTCTAATTAAGATCAATTACATGATAATTAAGCCTAGTTAGCGATGTTCAAAGTACACTTTCATGCACTTATCAATGATCAATGGTACTTATGGTAAAAAATAATTGGAAAGATATAACATATATTTTGACATGTCTCTAATTATAAGATACTTGTGTATGGCCAATCTGTATACAATGACTATATCGATTGACACCAAAATAGTTCGATTTATATTTTCCATCTACGACAACATGAGTGCAGTTTCGTGTTTTTAGTGGAGTAACCCGAAGTTAATAATTCAGAATATTTAATTAAAGAGTTTAATTAATATTCCTGGATTATTGAAGTTCGGAACTGTAGGTCTATTTGATCCACATGCTAACTCGATATATTGTATCAAATTAAATATAATTGGATAGTCTAATTATATACTCATATATATATTTATATTATTTATGGGATTAATAATATATATTGTCACAAATTAAAACTATATTAAATAAGTTTAATATATTGTTTTCAAGAATTTTTTATTATGAGATAATCAAGTGTTTATAATTATGAGATAATTATATCGTCATTAGGATAATATTATTTGCATTATCAAATAGACAAACCCATGTGGCTTTCTTTTATCTCCAACATATTTGTCGATTATGACATACCTAATAACCTTATCTTTAGGTTCATTTCACATGCATTTGTATGACACACCACTTGATTATGTTTTGCCATATAATTGAAAGACTTGTGTGTTGGTTTTCTAAATGAGAATCAAATCTTGAAATTTTTCTCAAGTGTTGAGAGAAGAGAAAAAAGAGTGAGCAAGTACATCACCTTCTACATTCTTTCTTTCAAAGGCAAAAAAAAAGAATAGGGAGAGAGTTTCATCCAATTCTCAACTGATTTATTTTTCTCTAAAGTATTGAAAGAAAAGAAATAAAAATTTTGTGACAACTATTTTCTCTAAAGAATTTAGAGAATTAATTTTGTGAGTGAAATCCAACTTCGATTTGTTGGTAACGAGTTATAGCGTGGAAGATCGAGTGGTAGATTCTTGTAACGGATCTTAGGGAAACTTATTCAAAACAGAAGCAAATCAAGTTATCGAAGGGCTGCTTGAATTCGATTTTCATAAAGGAGAGGGCATAAATTTTTCAAGGTCGATCTCGTAGCCTAAGGCGTTTCCGCTGCGCAAGGGAAAGCGTTTCCTACAATATTATGCTCGATGGAATTTTCATCTAAGCGAATGCAAATAACAGATATTGTGATAAAATTATGGGCTGCAAGGGAGGTTTTTTCCAGTGGTAGATTAAAAATTTCTAATAAAGATTTTACTGTTAACCGTCGTCAAATAATTATGTTTAAGGATATGTAAAATCTTATAATCCTTAATGCATGTTATAAAGTTTAATTTACTAAAAAAATGCAGCTATACAAAGTTGATATGTTGTGTGCTTTAACAATATTGAGAAAAAGTGACTGCTCTATATCTGATAGTTATTTCTTCGTTTCAAATATTTCTTTGAAGAAGAAGATAAATTGTTGGATGATACTTATATGTGATAGATAATTATCTGTTAAGTAATAATGATAGAAGTCTTAATAGAAAATATTTCTATCAAGAATTAATGATAGGAATACTTGACAGAAAATAATTCTATCAAGAATTCATGATGTTTTTAAATAATTCAAAATATTAATCAAGTGCCAAATTTAAAATAATGATAAACATATAAGACATACCTAATACATAAATTTATTTTGAAAAAAAAATATAAATTAAATTATAGTTTTCGTAATCGGACCGCACCAGTCGGTTCAATCAGTCAAATCAAGAACCAGTCTTTGATCCAGTCGGAATCATATTAAAAAATCGACAGACTTATAAATCGGAAAAAAATTAGTAGAAAATCGAAACCAGTTAAACCCGATTTTTTAAATTTTAATATGTAATTATAATAGTCTAAAATCTAAGTTTAAAATCCGATTTTTTTATTTTAATACCTAATTAAAAAAAAAAGATATTTATTTTTCCCATTTTAAGTGAAATTACTCTTTTGCTCTTATGCCTTAATTATTTATCAATCCTTGTTGCCGCGTTTTTGTTCACGAGCTAGCCCTAAAATAACCGAAGTCTAAAAGCCTCACTTCACTCTCTGTCTCTCTCCCTTGTGACCAAAACAAATCCCTAATTGTTTTCTTGGACCATCAAGCAAAATTGCAGAGGAGGAAGAGATTTTGGCAGAGGAGGGAAATGAAAAAAAATTGAAAAGTGATAGATTTTAAGGGACTGTTTCAAATGGGGTTTTATTAGGGGTGTTCACAGATCGGGTCGGGCCGGGTTTTTTAAAATTTTGTGAGACCCGATCGAGTTGGGTCACGTGGAGGGTCACGCGAAGGTGAGACCCGATCGGGTGCGGGTTGGGTCAGGTCGTTGAGTCGGTAGAAAAAATAATTTTTTAATGAATTAATTATTTTGGAATATAAATATTAGTTATTTTATGTCCCAAAAATTATCATCTATATAAAATTTTAATACAACAAAAGTAATAAATAAATGAAATAAAAGTAAAAACTTTAAAAAAATAATAAAAATTTTAGGAAAATAATAAAAATACTACAGGGTCGGGTCGGATTGTTTTTGTATCAAACCCGTTGCCCAGCCCGAAAATTTCAGGTCGGGTCCATAATTTTCAATTTTTTTGGACCCGCGAGGGTCGGGTCGGGTCGCAGGTTGACCCAACCTTATGAACATCCCTAGGTTTTATTAAGGCGTTAAGCTAAGTATTTTCGTTTTTTGATTTATATTTAATGTTAAAGGGAAAATAAATCAAATTTTGTATTGGCCCAGTGGAGATGGTTTATGTTAGGGTTGGTGCTCTGAGCGCCAATTTTCTTATGTATTTTCCAGTAAATACTTATGTAATAATTTTATTATGAATAAAATAAACAGTTTCTATTATATAACTGACCGTTGCTTACACACGCGTATAACGCAAGCGCACGTATCGTTCAAGTAGTATAAAAATATCGATCCCACGAGGACTTAATTCCTACTGTTGTTATTAATTGTTGAATCTATTTATTTACAAATATCTAATTAAAGGGAGAAGAGAATGATTGTTTGATTGGTTGGTTGAATGTGGTTGTCCTTAATTAAAATAAATAAAATAAACAAAAGAAAATACTAAGGAAAATAACAAAAGACTCAAAGATCTAGGGTTGTGAATCTTTCTAATATCTTTAAAAAGATGAAGTGGTTATTTCATGGTTGTGTAATAAATCGGTTTACTAACCTGGAACACTAAATTATGCGAAAGCCTCTGTCGATGGTCAGACGCAAATACCAGTTTAACCCAATTGAACCATATGTCTATGTCAACCAAATTATCTGGATTCATTAAGTTTAAGTTCCAATTATGGCTACCCCCGCCCGACAGGTATATGTCTATACTGTAAGGAAATCTATTAAAGGGTTATCTATCCTCAAGGAAGATCGTGGGCTATTAAGTCTAAGGCTGAAACCTAAAATTCATTTGTCAAGTTTATTTTAGATTTACCACATCAATCTTATTGGTGATCTAACAACAAGAAGCATTAAGCTTAAGACTTAATAAGTAAACCTTTAAATTACCAAACTATAAAATAACCCATTATAAAACGGTGATATTAGAATTCATCACAACCCCAGATAAATAACTTAGTTACGACACATAACTAGGGCTAGTAAAAACTTAAATAAAATAAAAGACATAAAGTAAAATGCTGAAAATTAAATGCTGAAAAGTAAATTGCTGAAAGTAAATTGCTGAAAAGTAAATGCTGGAAGTAAATTGCTGAAAGTAAATTGCTGAAAAGTAAATGCTGAAAGTAAATTGCTGAAAAGTAAATAAAGTAAAAGTACAATAAAAGAAAATGATGAGGTAAAAGGATCCACTTTTATTACTTCTATTTTAGATATCTCCATTAATATAATATATTAACTTTGCATGATAATTACCAACCAGCTATATAGGCGGTATCCAAATTAAGTCAAATTAATAATTAATTACCAACCGACCAATCAGACGGTATCCATTTTAGTCAGGTTAAAATCAATTTAAATAATTATCAACCGACCAATATGGCGGTATCCTCGTTAAGTCAAGTTTTAACTAGTTTATATATTATAATTAAGGGAGATTAATCTAAATATTAGTAATAAAAGTTTTACCTTTTACCCCAGCAAAGGGGAGTTACCTCCTCATTACTGAAAAGTAAAAACTGAAAATTAAAGAAAGAAAAGTATTGTGCGTAAAAGTAAATTGCGGAAAGTAAAAACTGAAAAGTAAAGAAAAGAAAGTGCGAAAGCGGAAATTAATTACTGAAAGCTGTAAATAAACAAACAAGATACAATCTTCTTAGTATTCTTAAGGAATTCCTTAGAAGAAAGTATCAATTTACAAATGAAATGGCTTGATATTTATAGGCAAAATTTTGCCTCCATCAAATCATCCACCAAATCCATTATTAATTGCTCCACTAATTGCTCCACCAAATCCATTATTAATTGCTCCACTAATTTTTTATCATGTTTGGTGGTGATTTGATAATTTTTATTATTTATTTATTAATTTTTTTTTTTGCTTTGAAAATGATTGAAAATACACACAACACACTTGTGGATGGTTTATCAATTTCGGGCATAAAATCTTCCGAATTCGAAATTATTTTGTCTTTCAAAGTTGTAGATCTTTGAGTCTTCTTTAATCTAGAACTTGAATCAGCTCAATCCGATAACAGAGTAAAACGTTATGCCCAAATTACAACAGATGCGCAAAATTGGAATTTCCAAAACTGCACTTCGTTAAAACGCCCTTTCAAGTTTCCAATCTCCAAAATTAATATGTCAAGTCCAATTTTTGCCCTTATTTGACCCACATTTCGTCCTAAATGATTTCATTGTGTCCCAATATTATTTTATCTGCAAAATAAACTAAAACACATCAAAACGTTCATCAAACCTGAGAAACTAAACAAAATATTAAGTAAAAGGGGCGGTAAATATTGATATATTTTCCGCTCATCACACCCCCAAACCTAACATTTTGCTAGTCCTCGAGCAAAACACCAAAATAAAATACAAGAAATAATTAAAATTAAACTAAGCCACTTTCGTAGGGATCACGGTTGCATTTAGCATATGCAACAAGCCTTTAAACCCATAGGTGTCCCTAGTGGACGAGTTATAGTCTCGTGAGAGCTTACAGCAACGATACCCACAAACGTTTTACAAAAGTAAAAAGATAATAAAACTAATGCACACAAAAGCAAAAAGACAAGAGAAAAGAGAATAAAGAAGTTAGTGATTAATCAGGTGAAACTTCTACTCCAAGTTACTAGTTGTTTTCTTTCTTTCTAAATTACTGAATAAGTAAATTCTCCGATTATATTTACCATTCTCCATATGCACAGCCGACAAAATATTAATCAACTCATTTTTTCCCACAACAGTCACAAATGCAGTTGATAAGAGAATAATATTTTTGTCCTAAAGTTTTATCAGAATTCACACATTTTTGTAGCAATGGAATTTTGATTTTTTTATTTTATTTATATACAATATCTTCCATCTATGTAGCGAGTGTTGGGTCGGTGGCTCCCAAACCAGTTGGCTTTAGGGCACCAGGTGTTAAGACACACCTACAGACTTAATTACTCAGACTTCAAATATATATATTTTTGCAACATCCATGATCCATGTAGCGAGCTTTGGGCCAGTGACTCCCAAACCAGTTGGCTTTAGGGCACTAGGTGTTAAAACACCATTACAGACTTAATAACTCGGATCTCTGACGTTTTTTTTTACTCCATCATTTTTTATAGATGCTTCCTCCAATTAAACTAGAGCACTGAATATTTCAAACTTTTCAATTACAGCTCATGTTTGTATGTTACCATGTATGCTGATAATACCTGTCAACTGAGTATATGAAGATCCATTTTAATCAGTTTTATGGAGAATTTACAAATTAAATAATTCAAAAGGAAATAAACAAAAATTAACTTTTTTCCGAATTAGGTTTGAGATACGTCTCAGGAGTGGAAACTCCTTACTCAGCTATCTCTTACCAATTTCACCTTTTTAGTCAAAATAAAAACAAAAACGCAAAATATTTTTGTAATTTTTGAAAAATTTTAAATTTTTTTGTATTTTTCGAAAAATTTGGACTAAAAATAAAAACAACACACAACTAAAAACAAGATACTAATCAATTAATTCCCTCCCCCAAACCTAAATGAGACATTGTCCCCAATGTCTTAAACAGTAGAAGAAGAGTTTAGAAGATAATACCTGGTTAGCTGAAATTCTACAGGAAATTAAAGGTTAAGATCCAGATTAATCCTACGCCTCTTACCACGATCGTCTTCGGACCATTTTATCTTGGAAAGGACGGGGTCAATTTGTGGTTCATAAGCTAAGATTTGGTCAATTAGATCCGGAGTAGTTATGGCGGTAAAGAGTAGTTCTTTCATAGGTTTTGACACGAACCCATTTCTCCGGGCATCATCAAGAAACACACAAATAAAATCATAAAATCCCTCAACGTTAAACAGCCCAATCGGTTTCTGGTGTATGTTCAAATTCGCCCAAGATAGCACAATAAAAATTTCTTCCAGTGTACCCAAGCCACCTGGCAAAGCAATAAATGCATCAGCACGGTTAATCATTTCCACTAGTCGCTCGGACATACCTGGCACAATAAGTTCCTCTCCGTTTGATGGTCCAATCAGATTCGCCTCGGCCATGGGTTTTGGGATGATTCCCAAAACTGGACTGCCTCCTTCATGTACAGCTTTTGAAACGATCCCCATTAGTCCAAGATTGCCCCCGCCATATATTAAGTGCATATTCTTTTCGGCCATGACTCGACCCAATTCCTGTGCTGCCTTCATGTATTGTGGTTTAGTACCAACACTAGTACCGCAAAACACACAAATGTTTTCAACTCGTCTTCTTGAAGTGGCTTCCATTTTTTATGTATTTCTTTCTCAACTCTGGATGACTTCAAAAGTGCAATGACGGGCTGAATTTATATTGCCTGGAAAAGGGTAAGTAATAATAATAGCACTAGTATCTTCCAAAGGACGATTGTTAGCTAAATGATAAAAGAAATCGTGAAAGGTCAAAAAGTCTAGATCTTGTCGGCGAAAATAAAGATAATTACAACAGAAAAGCAAATCAAAGAATAATTAAGGCAACGGAATTGTGTACGCAATATGCCATTCGCTTAGTATAAATTCATTAGGATGCGTCTCAAGAATCCATTCCTTACTCAGCCATCACTAATGACTTAATTCTCATCTTTGCCAAACACCATTCCTTCTGTCTTATGCTTCGTTTGAGATTTTCATACAAAAATAACACACAAAATTAAAAACTCTACAACATGTATACACAAAATATAAAATTAGAAATTACAACAAAGTGCAAGGGTTGCCTCCCTGCTAGCGCTAAATTTTTCATCTTCAGCCAGACGTGACTGAAATCTATCCATCAATGAGATTTCAGCGTCGTTTTGGATGTCCTATTAAAGACATTCCCATGTGCGTTGCTTTTGACGGGTCTCTTCCAACGGTAAGTTGGCAAAAAGAATTTTGTCTCATTCAGTGCTTGTGCCACCTTTTAAACTTTTGTTGCTCCAGTGGTTCCTGAAAAGAAAGAAAGAAAATCATGAGGTCTCGTATGGTGTTTGACTTCGAATGGGAGTTCCATTCTGTCAAGCTTCTTGTTGATATCTTTGATTTGTAGTTTTGTACTCCCCAAAACAGTGATGTTTCGCCTGATTGCTTTGGATCTTTAATAAGGTCAGACATTTGCTCCTCCATTTGCTCTATTTCTTGCTCCACAGTTTCTTCACAGATGTATTTTAGGATCTCAGCATTCAATTCTTCATCTATCATCTGTGAAATGCATGCTCCCGAAGTATCAACGTGAAGATGTAAAGATGTGTCTGTTTTTAGGTCTTCATCCTCTAATCTGAGTGAAATGATTGGCTCAGGTAGATCTTCTTCAAACATTTGTGCAATGCATTCTCCAAGATCTTCATTTTGAGGATGGAAAGAGTCATCTTCCCTTGTTGGTGCAGTTGGTACAAATAGCTCAGCTTCTTCATCCTCGTTAGAGTCAGAAGAATAAAAAAATCAAATTGAGACTGTGTCGGTTCAGGCTCCTGAACTGATACCTCTGATTCTTGATACTGCTCAGCCTCGTCCTCTATTATGATGTCATGATGAATCTCAGGATATTCGAAGGCTTCTTCAGTATTATTTGAATTTGTTTCGTGAGATATGTGATTCAGGTTATATTTTAATTGTCTAACTTGATCTGTCATCCTCTGTATAGACGCCGCTTGACTCTGAATTTGTGCATCAAATTGAGCTTCCCATTCCTGGAACCAATCTTTGAGCATGTGAATCAATTGATCTTCCTTTGATGGTTCTGGTTCTTGATTAAGATCGTAGAGAGATGGTGGATAAGATGGAAAATGTGATGATTCTTCGTACCTTGAATGATTCCGATAATTCTGCCACTCTGAAAGGCATATGCATTGATCGCTCGGGTGGTTACCATCGCATATCTCACATCTCCCCATTGTGTTCTGATGAGCAAATGTAGTATTGCTTGATTCTGACATCCAGTGATAGTTGTTGGGCTTGACAACAGGCCTCAGAAAACCGGACTGTTGCTCCCTGAATTGGGGTGTATCTTCTTCTTGTAAAGCTCGTAATCTTTCAATCTCCCAATAATGTTCAATTTTTTAATAACCTGAAAACAAAAGAAAGAAATAAAAATTACAGATAAAAATAAAGAAAATTAGATACAAGTAAATTAGATAGCTTCAAAATTAATAACTCAAGAAATATAAGTCCCCGGAAACGGCGCCAAAAACCTAACCGGTGCTTACACACGCGTATAACGCAAGCGCACGTATCGTACAAGTAGTATAAAAATATCGATACCACGAGGACTTAATTCCTACTGTTGTTATTAATTGTTGAATCTATTTATTTACAAATATCTAATTAAAGGGAGAAGAGAATGATTGTTTGATTGGTTGGTTGAATGTGGTTGTCCTTAATTAAAATAAACAAAATAAACAAAAGAAAATACTAAGGAAAATAACAAAAGACTCAGAGATCTAGGGTTGTGAATCTTTCTAATATCTTTAAAAAGATGAAGTGGTTATTTCATGGTTGTGTAATAAATTGGTTTACTAACCTGGAACACTAAATTATGCGAAAGCCTCTGTCGATTGTCAGACGCAAATACCCAGTTTAACCCAATTGAACCATATGTCTATGTCAACCAAATTATCTGGATTCATTAAGTTTAAGTTCCAATTATGGCTACCCTCGCCCGACAGGTATATGTCTATCCTATAAGGAAATCTATTAAAGGGTTATCTATCCTCAAAGAAGATCGTGGGCTATTAACTCTAAGGCTAAAACCTAAAATTCCTTTGTCAAGTTTATTTTAGATTTACCACATCAATCTTATTGGTGATCTGACAACAAGAAGCATTAAGCTTAAGACTTAATAAGTAAACCTTTAAATTACCCAAACTTTAAAATAACCCCTTATAAAACAGTGATATTAGAATTCATCACAACCCCAGATAAATAACTTAGTTACGACACATAACTAGGGCTAGTAAAAACTTAAATAAAATAAAAGACATAAAGTAAATGCTGAAAATTAAATGCTGAAAGTAAATTACTGAAAAGTAAATTACTGAAAAGTAAATGCTGAAAGTAAATTGCTGAAAAGTACATGCTGAAAGTAAATTGCTGAAAAGTACATGCTGAAAGTAAATTGCTGAAAAGTACATGCTGAAAGTAAATTGCTGAAAAGTAAATAAAATAAAAGTACAATAAAAGAAAATGATGAGGTAAAATGATCCACTTTTATTACTTCTATTTTAGATTTCTCCCTTAATATAATATATTAACTTTGCATGATAATTACCAACCAGCCATATAGGCGGTATCTAAATTAAGTCAAATTAATAATTAATTACCAACCGACCAATCAGGCGGTATCCAGTTTAGTCAGGTTAAAACCAATTTAAATAATTACCAACCGACCAATATGGCGGTATCCTCGTTAAGTCAGGTTTTAACTAGTTTAAATATTATAATTAAGGGAGATTAATCTAAATATTAGTAATAAAAGTTTTATCTTTTACCCCAGCAAAAGGGAGTTACCTCCTCATTACTGAAAAGTAAAAACTGAAAATTAAAGAAAGAAAAGTATTGTGCGTAAAAGTAAATTGCGGAAAGTAAAAACTGAAAAGTAAAGAAAAGAAAGTGCGAAAGCGGAAATTAATTACTGAAAGCTGTAAATAAACAAACAAGATACAATCTTCTTAGTATTCTTAAGGAATTCCTTAGAAGAAAGTATCAATTTACAAATGAAATAGCTTGGTATTTATAGGCAAAATTTTGCCTCCATCAAATCATCCACCAAATCCATTATTAATTGCTCCACTAATTGCTCCACCAAATCCATTATTAATTGCTCCACTAATTTTTTATCATGTTTGGTGGTGATTTGATAATTTTTATTATTTATTTATTAATTTATTTTTTTGATTTGAAAATGATTGAAAATGACTTTAATAATTACACACAACACACTTCTGGATGGTTTATCAATTTCGGGCATGAAATCTTCCGAATTAGAAATTATTTTGTCTTTCAAAGTTGTAGATCATTGAGTCTTCTTTAATCTGGAACTTGAATCAGCTCAATCCGATATCCGAGTAAAACGTTATGCCCAAATTACAACAGATGCGCAAAATTGGAATTTCCAAAACTGCACTTCGTTAAAACGCCCTTTCAAGTTTCCAATCTCCAAAATTAATATGTCAAGTCCAATTTTTGCCCTTATTTGACCCAAATTTCGTCCTAAATGATTTCATTGTGTCCCAATATTATTTTATCTGCAAAATAAACTAAAACACATCAAAACGTTCATCAAACCTGAGAAACTAAACAAAATATTAAGTAAAAGGGGCGGTAAATATTGATATATTTTCCGCTCATCAATAACATCTCTTGTTATATGGTAAAAGCGTAATTGACCTTAGAATGATTAGTTATGATACTGTTGGAAAAGCGTCGCAATTGACAATGAGTTATATCATGACGATGTCATTCTTAGATTCTTAGATTGGTCAGTAAAGTAAACCTGTTGAGACTGGTACATGTCATATACTAGAATCTTGGATTCCAATGGTTTCTCAATGAACCATGAGTCTTTGAAGACTCTTATAGATGTGTAGGTGTTTATAGCGAATAAACACTGAACGGATCACTGAAGATTCTTAATGGATGGTACACCAACGTCAATAAGAATATTCTCAGGTTGAGTAGCATAGTGATTCTTTGACTTGAGATACCACTGTAGATATATGAGTTATCCTTCATAATTTGATGGCAATCACATCACCGATCTATTTAGATCAGACATCCGTCTGTTCGTTGGGTGTGGACTGATGCTCAGGATATCATATGTGTGTCAAGAAATGATCCGTAAGTTCTGTGTACAGAGCATAGGTATTCAATATGGAATTAGTAATCTGTTAAATCCATGGGCCCGTGATACACTGTAGAAGTGAGTTCTAAGTGTTATTAAGAGATTTCTAATAGAAACATCGACGTGATTATATCTGTAGAGATTTGACGTTTATATCTATATCTCTGGATTAATCCGGATACCTGTGACAGATGGATTATACGTATGCAATGACCTCGACCTATATGATTCAATGAGTTTATCCATGTCCGTCATAATTTACGGGTGGGCAGATTATGGACACGAAATTTGATATCGTGACGGATATGCATGAACCTAGAGTGTGTCACTAATGAAATATACTCGTAGAGCACTAGGGTAAATTTTATGAATAATATTGATTATTTATAAATCGTTTAAGGGTTAAACGAAAGATACATGCAAATGAACCTTTTGGTCATTTCTTAATTAAGGTGTATTTATATTTAATATATGATTTTATTAAATACACATTAATTAAATGTCAAATTGTGATATTTGACATATATCATTAATATATGTATTTGAGATATTTAAAGTAAATATAATACATATATTTGAGATATTTGTATTTAATTAATTATTTAATTATTAAATTATTAAAGTAATTAAAAATATAAATATATTTAGTTATGATTAAATTAGGAATTGGCTTTATTTGATTGGTTTGAATTGTTTGTAATACATTAAATGTTGTAGTGATCAATTATAACAAGTAAACTAAGCTTAATAAATTGTAACAAAAAAAATATCTAGATATTTATTTATTCCCAAAATTCGGCCAAGTGTTTTGGGGGGGGGGGTTACAAATTGTTTTGTTTCATTTTTTTCATTAGGTTAAGCCACCATAATATATTACAAAGAAAGTTTGAGATAAAAAGTTGAAGAACAAAGAAAATATTAAGCAAAAAGTTGGATTTTTGTAAGTATTTTCTAACTTTCTTCAACTAGAAATTTGTTTATATGCTTCTAGGCTTCAACATGTGTTGCTTAGAATTTTCTCTACTCTTTAAGCATGTAATTAAATGGTTGGGAACTTATTTGGAAGATGTTTGCATGTATGATTAACAAAGAAAGCATGAAATGAGTTCATTAGCTCTATTTTGATTATTTGATAATCAAGTTGTTAGGCCACTCATTGATGATCTAGAATTGTTCTTGTGTTGTTTCAAAGTGGTGAGACTTGTTCAGTGTTGTGAAGATTGAATTAAAATATAAATTTGTTTAATTTGGTGTAATTTGTTCAATTTGAAGAAATTATAAAATAAGGGTTCTTAACCCTTTCCTAATTTAGGGCTTTTTCATATATGTGTTGTATAATGATGTATATTAAATTTGGTATTGATTGGATTTGATCTTGACTTATTTTGAACAATATTGGACTAAATTGTAAAACTTGAAAAGTTGTTGGGTGCTCTCGGCTATTGTGGAAAGTTTGGGAATTTTTGTTGCAATTTGTATTTTGATGTAATGGACATGTATAAATCATTTTGGTTGATTTGGAATTACTTAACTATATATTTGATAATTTGAGGACCAAAATGAACAAAATACAAACTTATGGGGTCATTCGGTAATTATAAAGAAATATGATTTCTTGGGTAAAAATTTCAGATTTTAAGTATTGAGTAAAAAAAATAATTTTATTTTAATTGCTCGAGAAAAATTTCCAAAATCAAAAAATTTTGATTTTCCGTGTTCCGTTGCGTTACCCGATAATACCCCTTAAAACCCCAAGAAAAATGGTATCGGAGCGAGTCTGATTTTCAACACTCAATATGAGTATGCCTTTAAATTCAATGTTTAATTTAATCTTTACTTTATGCATACATGTGTTTATTTAATTTGATTAAATAAAGTAAAAACATCTTTTGCCGAAAATCCCTATTTGAAAATAAAATTATATATTTAATATGTATTTGATGCATATTACTTGATCCGTCTTGTCAATACCGCTTATGGATAAATAATCTACGACTATATCTGAGAACGTGCCAAAGCTGTGAGGATATAGCCGGTAAGAATTTATTTGTACCAGATATATTTTAATATTAGGTAAATTCAAGCGAAAGCGGAATCCTGAATATGCCAAAGCTGTCGGGTTATGCAAGTACCTTAAATTTATCATTGACAAGTTTAACATTGGTACGCCTCCTTGTGAACGGGTCAAAGCTGTCACAACGAGAAACGGTCAGGACCGAAACCCCATGAGTCACTGGTGAGTGATTGACAATGAGTTGTCTACCTAATGAATATACGTAGGCGAGAACGTGCCAAAACTGTGAGCTGAAATATATTCATGGGGTCCACCTTTCACTATTGTGTTTGATTTGATTATCGCATGTTTTGTATGATGTATGGGATTACAGTTTTGCATGAAATAGTGGAAGAGGCATTTTTAGATTAAAAATTCATGATCTATTTAATGCTTTTGATATTATATGAAACTGTTTTGTCCGCTAACCGTTTATTCGCTATCTATGATAGATCTGCGATGACGGAACCTTCAAACAACCCATTTTCTTGTATGCTTGATACGAATAAGCTTAAGGACGCCAGAACTTTACGGACTGGGATATGGATTTGAGGATTGTCCTCGGATCTGAAAAGTTGGGATATATTTTGGAAGGTCCATTACCCTTTGCTATATCTGATGATGCATCGCCTGAAGAGATTGAGACTTTCCGGAGATTGAAATATGATGATTTCAGAGTTAAGTCATACATTCTCAGTTCTCTGTCTTCTGAACTGAAGAGGTAATACTTTGAGAAGCATGATGCTTATAGCATGATGACACAACTTCGTGAATTGTTCATGAACCAGGAACAAGTCATGGTTCATAGAGTTGCAATGGAACTGTTCCATTCTAAACTTGACGAGGGACAGGCTGTGAGCACACATGTGCTTCATTTGATCGAGCAATTGAGGTGCAATGATTTCCCTCTCAATGATACTCTAAGACGGAGTGTCATACTTAGTTCGCTCCCGGTGTCGTATCGTTAGTTTTTCTTGTACTTCAACATGAATGAGATTCACTGCTCTTACCGTGAGTTGTATAGGATGCTTCTGACAGCGGAGGAGGGTTTGAAGAAGGGAGTGCCGACTCACATTCTAAAACCCACTTCACTTTCCGTTTTTCCCACTCCAAGTCGAAAGGGAAAAAGACAAAGGGAAAGAAGAATAAATGTTTCAATGTTCCTCCGCAGGCTAAGGTAGTGATGCCCAAGAGAGCTTCTGATGATAAATGCCATCACTGCCAGAAGGTCGGGCACTGGAAGAGAAACTGTCCAGACTACCTCGCATAAATAAGGAGAGAAAGAGCATCGACATCAGGTAATTTTATTTTTCCGGTTATTGATATATCATTAGCTTGTGAACCTGTCACAACTAGTTGAATTTTATATTCTACTTGTCTTATTCACATTTGTAATTCGTTGCAGGTGCTGACGAAAAGTAGACGGCTGAAATCTGGGGAGATGCAGTTGTGATTAGAGAGTGGCAACTCTCTGGATGCGGTTGTAGTGGGCTTATGTGAGATTCCCTTACCTAGTGGGAGACTTTTATTCCGTGACTACTTTTTATGCCAGGATATATGATGGATATTATGTCACTTTTTGTATTAGATACTGAAGGATATAATGTAAATATTAAGAATCATTCTTTATATTTATATGATAGAAATAATATTCAGATCATTTGTTGTCCAAATAAACATGGTAATTACATATTGCGTACGTCACAATATATCTTTAATACATTAATTAATAAACGTAAACAATCTGATATAAATAATACTTAACTGTGATATATTAGGTTGGGTCATATAGGCGTGAAATGCCTAACCCAGTTGATTAGGAATGGTTTGATTCCGGATCTCACCATTGAACCTTATCCAACCTATGAATCCTGTATTCGGGGTAAAATGACCAAAGCCCCATTTTCGGGTGTTGGACACGGAGCCACTGACCCTTTGGAACTCATACATTCTGATGTATGTGGTCCTATGAGTCAGACTACACACAGTGGTTTTTCATACTTCATTACGTTTATTGATGATGTGTCACGGTACGATTATGTTTATCTGATGAAACATAAATCAGAAACCTTTGAAAAGTTCAAAGAATTCTGAAATGAAGTAGAAAAACAAAATGGACAATATATTAAATGTCTTCGATCTGATCGAGGCGGTGAATATATTAGTGGTGAGTTCACCGATTATTTAAATGAGAATGGGATTCTCGCTCAATATACTCATCTGGTTACTCCACAACACAATGGAGTGTCAGAGAGGAGAAATCAGACATTATTGGATATGATCTGATCATGTTGATTTATACAGATATGCCATATTACTTATGGGGTTATGCTCTTTTAACTATCACACATATTTTGAATAAGATTCCTTCCAAAGCTATTCCCACGACTCCGTATGAGATATGGACCAGTAGGAAACCGAATCTTAGTTATGTTAAGATTTGAGGATGTCCTGCATACGTCATGATGGCTCAGCAGAATAAACTTTTGCCTCGATGAAAAAATTTTAGGTTTATTGGATATCCTTCAAATATGAAAGGATATTTGTTCTATGATACCGAGCATCGAAATGTGTTCGTAGCTTGCTTCGCAAAATTTATAAAGGTAGAATTTTTGTCAGAAGGCGGTGATCATAGACATGTTGAACTTGATGAAGTACAACCTGAGACCAATGAACCAACGGAGGAACCTAAAGTTCAAGTATATGAAGAACCTTCAACACACACTCTCTGTAGATCACAAATGGTATCTAGACCTCATGAACACTTGTATTTGATACAAGAAAAAAGTCTCGATGTTTTCTTAGTTGAAGAGACTGATTTTTTTACTTATAGAGAATCGATGTTGGACATCGACTCTGTGAAGTGGCAAGACGCCATGAAATCCGAGTTAGACTCAATGCATGAGAATCAAGTTTGGGACTTGGTTCCGCTTCCTGAAGGAATTATTCATATTGGTTGTAAATGAATTTAAAAAAGGAAGCGCGGGCCTGACGGAAAGGTTGAAACCTTTAAAGCCCGACTGGTAGCTAAAGGTTACCCACATCAATCTAGTGTCGACTATAGTTGCGATGCTAAAGTCTATAAGAATTTTGTTGTCTATTGCCGCTTACCATGATTACGAGATTTGGCAAATGGATGCCAAAATGGTTTTTCTAAATAGATTTCTTGATGAAGAAATCTATATAGAACAGCAGGAAAATTTTGCATCCAGTCAGAACTCAGGTATGGTATGTAAACTTAAGAAGTCTATTTAAGGACTTAAACAGTCTTCACAAAGTTGGAATCTTCGATTCGACGAGATAATCAAATTGTCTAGTTTTCTCAAGAATTCGGAAGAATCATGTGTGTATAAGAAGGCCAATGAGAGTATGGTGGTATTTTTAATTCTCTATGTTGACGACATCCTGATCATTGGGAATGATATCGGGGTGATGCAAGGCGTCAAAGCTTACCTATCTAAGAATTTCCCCATAAAGGACCTAGGTGAAGCTTCTTATGTCTTAGACATAAAACTCTATAGAGATAGAGAGAGGAAGCTTATTGGGTTATCACAATCAACGTACGTAGATAAGATCTTGGAACGGTATAATTTTGGTAACTGTAAGACAGCAAACATACCGTTCAAGCATGGCTTACATCTTTCCAAGAAGATGTGTCCGCAAACAGAAGATGAGAATATTAGAAAGCCTTATGCTTCGTGTTTGGGCAGCATCATGTATGTCATGTTATGTACTAGACCTGATATCAGCTTCGCAGTTAGTGTGACCAGCATGTATCAGTCCAATCCAGGAAATGACCATTGGATGGCCATTAAACATATCCTAAAGTATCTTAAAGGTACTAAGGCTAAGTTTATTATATATGGAGGAAATGAACTGCAAGTTAATAGGTATACAGATTCCGATTTCTAATCGAATCCTGATGATAGAAAGTCTAAATTAGGATTCGTCTTTACCCTTAACGGAGGTGTAGTTTGTTGGAAGAGTTCCAAACATGGGTCAACAGTTGATTCCACCACAGAGGTGGAATTAATTACAGCTTCTGAAGATGCAAAGGAAGCTGTATGGGTTAGGAACTTTGTCACAGAATTGGGAGTAGTCCCAAGTATCGAGAATCTGATTCGTTATACTGTGATAATACTGGATCCATTGCGCAAGCAAAGGAACTAATGGCGCTTCAGAAGTTGAAGCATGTGGAACATAAGTACCACGTCATTCGAGAGATTGTGTCGCGATGAGACATTGTCGTGTGCAAGGTACATAGTGAAGATAATGTAGCAGACTCGCTTACCAATGTCATTCATCCGAAGTTATTTGATAAACATGTGGAGTCGATGGGTATTAGATACAATCGATATTGGCACTAGAGCAAGTGGGAGAATTTGTTAGGGTTGATGCTTTGAGTGCCAATTTTCTTATGTATTTCCCTGTAAATACTTATGTAACAATTTTATTATGAATAAAATAAACAGTTTCTATTATATAACACCTCTTTATATATGGTAAAGGCATAATTGACCTTAGAATGATTAGTTATGATACTGTTGCAAAAGCGTCGCAACTGACATTGAGTTGTATCATGACACTATCATTCTTAGATTGTTCCTATTCAAAGTTTACACTACTTGGTTAGTAAAGAAAACTCGTTGAGACTGGTACATGACGTATACTGGAATCTTAGATTCCAATGGTTTTTCAATGAACCATAAGTCTTGAAGACTCGTATAGATGTGTAGGTGTTTATAGCGGATAAACACTGAACGAATCACTGAAGATTCTTAATGGATGGTACACCAACGTCAATAAGAATCCTCCTGGGTTGAGTAGCATGGTGATTCTTTGACTTGAGATACCACTGTGGATATATGAGTTATCCTCCACACTTTGATGGTAGTCACGTCACCGATCTATTTAGATCAAACCTCCGCATGTTCGTTGAGTGTGGACTGATGCTCAGGATATCCTCTGTGTGTCAAGAAAAAATCTGTCAGTTCTGTGTACACAGCATGAGTATTCAATATGGAATTAACAATCTGTTAAATCCATGGGCCCGTGGTACACTGTAGAAGTGAGTTCTATGTGTTATTAAGAGATTGCTAATAGAAACGTCGACGTGATTATATCTATAGAGATTTGACGTTTATATCTATATCTCTAGAATAATCTGGATACCTGTGATGAAGGGATTATACATATGCAATGACCTCGACCTGTATGGTTCAGTAAGTTTATACGTGTTCGTCATAATTTACGGGTGTGTAGATTATGGACACGAAATTAGATTTCGTGACGATATGCCTGAACCTAGAGAGTCTCACTAATGAAATATACTAATAGAGCACTAAGGAAACTTTTATGAATAATATTGATTATTTATAAATCATTTAACGGTTAAACGAAAGATACACGCAAATGGACATAATGGTCATTTCCTAATTAATGTGTATTTGTATTTAATGAATGATTTTATTAAATACACATTAATTAAATATCAAATTGTGATATTTGACATATATGTACTTGAATATTTAAAGTAAATATAATACATATATTTAAAATATTTTTATTTAAATAATTATTTAATTATTTAATTGTTAAATAATTAAAGTAATTAAAAATATAAATATCTTTAGTTATGATTAAATTAGGAAATGGCTTTATTTGATTGGTTTGACTTGTTGTAATACATTAAATGTTGTAGTGATCAATTACAACAAGTAAACTAAGCTTAATAAATTGAAACAAAAAAAAAAATCTAGATATTTATTTATTCCCAAAATTCGGCCAAGTGTTAGGGGCTATAAATCATTTTGTTTCATTTTCTTTCATTAGGTTAAGCCACCATAACATATTACAAAGAAAGTTTGAGAGAAAAAATTGAAGAACAAATAAAACACTAAGCAAAAAGTTGGATTTTTGTAAGTATTTTCTAACTTTCTTCAACTAGAAATTTGTTTCTATGCTTCTAGGCTTCAACATGTGTCGCTTAGAATTTTCTCTACTCTTTAAGTATGTAATTAAATGGTTGGGAACTTGTTTGAAAGATGCTTGCATGTATGATTAACAAAGAAATCATTAAATGAGTTCATCGGCTCTCTTTTGATTATTTGATAATCAAGTTGTCATTCTAGAGTTGTTAGGTCACTCATTGATGACCTAGAATTGTTCTTGTGTTGTTTCAAAATGGTGAGACTTGTTTGGTGTTGTGAAGATTAAAATAAAATATTGAATTTGTTTAATTTGGTGTAATTTGTTCAATTTGAAGAAATTATAAAATTAGGGTTCTTAACCCTTTCCAAATTTAGGGATTTTCATATATGTGTTGTATAATGATGTATATATGATGTATATTAAATTTGGTGTTGATGATTTGATCTTGACTTGTTTTGAACAAGATTTGACTAAATTGTAAAACTTGGAAAGTTGTTGGGTGCTCTCGGCTATTGTGGAAAAATTGGAAATTTTTGTTGCAATTTATATTTTGATGTAATGGACATGTATAAATCATTTTGGGATTGATTTGGAATCACTTTTTTTTTTTGGAAAAGTGATTTAGAATCACTTAAATATGTATTTGACAATTTGGGAACCAAAATGAACAAAATTCAAACTTATGGGGTCATTCGGTAATTATAAATAAATATGATTTCTTGGGTAAAAATTTCAGATTTTAAGTATTGAGTAATTAAAATAAATAAGTTTATTTTAATTGCTCGAGAAAAATTTCTGAAATCGGAAAATTTTGATTTTCCGCGTTCCGCTGCGTTACTTGATAATACCCTTTAAAACCCCAACAGTTTAAACATAATTAGTTTTGAGCGTTCAAGACTCAAATAGAACATTTAGTTTTTTTTTTAAAAAAAAAAATTGACAGAAATAATTATATCATAAGTCTGTCATAAATTTTGTGATAGACAAAATCTATATCATAAGTCCTTCAAAAAACTTCGTGATAGACAAAATCTCTATCATAATTCCGTTATAACTTTTGTGATGAACAAAACCTCTATCATAAGTCTGTTATAAATTTTATGATGGATAAAATCTCTATCATAAATGTATCACATACCTTTGTGATTGATAATATTCTGTCATAAGTTTGTCATAAATTTCTTGATAGAAAATATTTTGTCATTAATTTATCAGAATATGTGATAAAAAGGGTTTTTATTCAAAAACTGTCACGAATTATATGTAAAAGTATGTTTGTTTTCACATAGTGTTTTAACCTCTTATGATATGGTCATGAAGTTGGATTGACTCGACATTTGAACACCCAAGCAGAGAAAAAGCAATTAATTGATTGTGAAAATAAATAGTTTATTTTGTATATCTTTATATATAAAAAAAATAAGTTTTCTAAACCTTCTCCCCTTAATTAGTGGAGATTCAATGCATGGATAAGGATTTTGATAAAACTCATTAAATTGTTTACCATTAATTTAGCTTTGGTATTGACAATGTTCTTTGTTATTGGTTTGTGTTCATTGGATACTTCAAATATAATTAATGAAATGGGTGTTTCTCATGTGTTATTAATTTATTATATTGATATGATCACAATGTTTGAATAAATAATCCAGTGTGTTAAGTTGCTCTAAGAATCAAACACCTACCAACAATAATCAGTATGATTAAATGTCAACACTTACAAAAAACCGTGCAATTTATAATTTACATTTTTTATTTTTTATTTATATTAATTATTGTGCATCCATAGCGGATACATGTATGAAAAGGTTTTAGAAAATTATAAAATGATAAATTCTTTTCCCAATTCACAAGTCATTTTTATTATTATTGTGCATCCATGGTGGATGCATACATGAAAAGGTTTTGGGAAAATATAAAATGATACACTCTATTTCCAATTCACATGTCATTTTTATTTGTTTTAAGTTTTCAAATACATTGCATATATAACACATCAAACAAGAATCCTAAAGTGCACATTGTACTGTAATTAGTTGTTGTATACAAAAGTAATATAGATATGCTTGCTGAAAATATTTTGCTTTGCCCCATTTTTTTTATTGTTGATGCGTTGTGTTAAAGAAAGTTGGTTATATGTTGATATCGCAAATATTCTTTATTTCAGTTCTCTATTTTCATATTTTCCCTAGTTTTCTTAGGTATATTTTAAACTTATTTGATGACTAACATGTTATTTCTTTTTATTGCCAAATTCGGCCTCAGATTTGTAATGCATGAGTTGTTTTCTTATGTACGTCTTTAGCTTATTTGATCACTAACATGTTTTTTTTTTTTTTATTGTCAAATTCGGCCTCAGATTTGGAATGCATGAGTTGAGCATTTTATCTTGAAAGCATTTCAAAGAAATGTGGTAAAGTGTATGTGGAGGTTAAAATTACTATTAAGTGAAAAATACAAGTATGCAACAAGCGGAAAAATAATTTAAAAAATTAATACACACATATTTATATATGTATATTAATTTAAAAAAACATACAAAAAAGGAACTCGCGCAATGCGTTGATCCCGACTAGACCCGGCCGGCGGTTCGAACCGAACCGAACCGGCCGGTTTCCGGTTCCACGAGTGTGGAACCGGAACCTAAAACCGAACCGGAACTGAACCGGTTCGGTTCCGGTTCGGTTCGGTTCTGTTTTTTTTTTAATTAATTAAAATAAAAAAATGAGAGGAATCAAAGTTAAATAAAAAAAAAATTATTAATTAAAAAAAATGAGATTAAATTTATAAATAAAAAAATTTATTACATTGAAGAGCTTGAGCTTAAATTTTTAAAAATTTAAGTTGCCTACGTATCCTCCAAGGGTGAGAGGAATCAAAGCTCACGTAGTTCCATTACAAGTTTAAGACATATCCCTTTTGTAAATTATAATTTTACAATTATCAATCATCATTATCAGTTGATCCTTCGGCTCCGGTTCCGCTTGCACTTGTTGCAGAAGCATTAAATGTGCTGTAGGATAATAAACACCGCTAAAAACTAAAGTAGCATCATTAAATACTCTTAAAATATCTAAAAAAAATTCACAAATATCCAATTGACCAGGATATAGTGTGATATTTTGAACATGTTGAGAAAAAAAACTACATAATGCATCTTTGTATTGAAATGCTTGACATAAAAGAAAATAAGTAGAATTCCAACGTGTTGGAACATCTCTAGAAAATTTAATCGGTTTAATACCATTTATTTTACAAAACTTGGTACATTCTCTCCTAACTTGAGAATATGACCAAATACAGTTAAATGTCATTTTAATTGGATCAATGAAAGGAGATAATAATTTTAAACCGTCTTGCACACATAAGTTTAGGACATGACATGTACAACGAATATGAAAAAATCGACCCCCTAAATTTGGTTGACATATTTCTTTTAAATCATTGATGGATGCAGTATTTGCAGATGCATTATAAAATCCAATTGTTAAAAAATTTTCTCCTAAACCATATTCATCAAAAATTACCTTTATCATTCTATAAATATTATGTGCAGTATGTTGGTCATCAAAAACTCTAAATGCAATAAGTCGTTTTTGCATGGTAAATGATGCATCAATCCAATGACAAGTCACACTCATGTATGAGTGTGTTTGTCAATGGTCACTCCAAATATCAGAACATATAGAAATACGACATTTCATCTATTTAAATATTTCATTTAAAATAATTTTACCATCTTTATATAATTTGAAAATATGACGTTTTGTTGTGTTTCGAGTCATTCTACATGCAGCAGGGTTTAAGCATTATGCACGTAATTAGTAAAATGAAGTTTTTCACCAAAGCTTAAAGAAAGATGTGCCATACAAGTTAATTTCGTAAATTCTTCTCTATTTTTTGCATCAGAATATTTAAATAAATCTACACTACTCGTACCTCTACTAGATGATGCGTACCTGGCCATTTGAGTCTGCGTCGTATCAATGCCAAATTCAACCGGATGATGTTTCTCCATGTGCTTGATCATATTGCCGTATCCACCAGAAAATTTATAGATAACCCCACAATAGTTGCAAATTGCTCGTTGTGAACCATCTTCTAGGCGTTCCAAAGTAAAATGAATTTTGAAAATATCAGAGGACCGAGCCTTAACTTCTCTTCTCCGTGATTGTGCACTAACACTAGGGCCGCTCTCTTGGGTTGGCATATTTGACATTATGTTCTCGGATGAGCTTGCCATTTTTTTTTGAGAAATTAGGAAGAAAAATAAGAAAATTGAATAATTGCGATGCGAATGATAACAAATTAACAACTAAATAAATTGAGATTGAGAATAAGAATATAAGAGAATTGTATTGAAGTAAGATTGAGAATAAGAGAATTATAGAAAATGAGAGAGTTGAGAATTTGGTGTGATGAAATTATGAAAAATGAATCCAATTTATAAAATTTTAGAATTTTTTTAATACCAAAAATGCCCCTAAATATAACCGTTTTATTACCGTTATTAGGGGTACATTAGTGATTTTTATTTTATATAATAAAAATATTTTTTTTTAATTATTTTTTTTTTGGCAGGGAGCCAAACGGCTCCCTGCATCCCCCAACGGCTACTAGCCGTTGGGGGAATTAGGCCCCCAAGCCGTAGGGTTGGAACCCTACGGTTCCAACAGGAACCCAATGGTTCCAACCGGAACCGTTTGGTTCCGGTTGGAACCGTCCGAACCGGTGGAACCGTACGGTTCCACCGGTTCGGACCGATTCGAGTTGGGGTGGAACCCCAACCGAACCGGTCCAATTCCGGTTCGGTTTCGGAACCGGAACCGTGGCCGGGTCTAATCCCGACTAGTTTAAAAATAAAAATAAGGAACAAATTTTGAAAGGAAAATATTGAATAAATTTCTATTGGGCCGGGGCGAAATATCCGTTGGCCATATAAAGCTAAAAGGCCCAATGCGAACAATGAATATGGAGTCGAAATTCATTTGGCGGGAAATTGTAAATTTTGGTACTAAAATTAATTCCGAAAAAACAAAATCCTCATTTTCTCGAAACAAAGAAATTAAGACAGCCAATAAGAAAAACCAAACCCTAAAGCAGAATCAAAACCTTCGATGGGCCGAGATGATGTGAAATTGATCGAGGCGAAACGCGCTTATCGGAGTGCGAAGGCAGAGGGAAACAGACAGGAGGAGGCACGATGGGCGAACGTGATCGGCGACATTCTGAAGAACAGAGGGGAGTACGTGGAAGCTCTCAAGTGGTTTCGTATCGATTACGAAGTTTCCGTGAAGTATTTGCCCGAAAAGCACTTGTTGGCCACTTGTCAGTCTCTCGGTGAAGTCTATTTACGCCTCGAGCACTTCAAAGACGCCTTGGTTTATCAGGTATTTACTGTCTGGGTTATTATTTAATATTTGTAATTGTTTGGTATGTAATTAAAGATTTTTATTAGGTTTTATTTATTATTATTTATTTATTTTTGGCTGCTTGGAGTTGGAGTGTGTGAGTGGAATTTGATCTGTTGAAAATTTATCAATGTATTGGGCACATTTTTTGCTACTGGCATTATATGATATCTAAATTTTTTAATTATGGTAATTTAAGCTCCTTTTTTTTTAGTAGAAGCGAGTTCTCTGGAAGAACCTAAAATTTCTGTTAGCAAAAGCACTTATCAAGTGCTTCTCTAAAAGAACTTCTAGTGCTTACTCAAAAGTGGTTTTATAATGGAGCTTTTCAAGTGCTTCTCTAAAGTGTACTACAAGTGCTTTTATGGTCTGGAAAATCACTTTCATGCATACCTGAATACTGAAATTGGATATAAAAGCATATTGCTATTTAAATGTTCTTATAGCACCAGCCAAGTAGAGATGATGGTTTTCTTTTGTTTGATTTAATGATTTCTGAAAGACTACATCAAATGCTTTGAATCATGATACTTTTTGTCATTTGATTAAAGTTTAATTGTTGGAGTTCACTTTGCACCTTTAGCAGTTCTTAAAATTCTTACATATTTTTTGTGATTGTTTATTTTTTCATAGAAAAAACATTTAGAGCTTGCCAAGGATGCAGATGATCTTGTTGAGCAGCAAAGAGCTACCACACAGCTTGGTCGTACATACTATGAAATGTTTTTAAGATCTGATGATGATCATTACTCAGTACGCAATGCCAAAAAATATTTTAAGAATGCTATGAAGCTTGCTCAAATGCTGAAGAAGAGTCCAGCAACTAGTAGATCTTCTTTCCTCAAAGAGTATATTGATGCACATAACAACATTGGAATGCTTCAAATGGAGCTTGATAATCTGGAAGAAGCCAAGAAATTTCTTATTAGAGGATTAGAGATTTGTGATGAAGAAGAGGTTAGCGAGGATGATGATGGGCGTAGCAGGCTTCATCACAACCTTGGAAATGTTTACATGGAACTGAGAATGTGGGATGAATCTCGGGAGCACATTGAGAAGGACATCATAATTTGCAAGAAAATTGAGCACCGTCAAGGTGAGGCAAAAGGGTACATCAATCTTGGTGAACTGCATTACAGGGTTCAGAAGTATGAGGAGGCCATTCTATGCTACCAGAAGGCACTTAAGTTGGCACAATCCATGGAAGATGAAGACGCTTTAGCTAGCCAAATTGATCAGAATATTGAAACTGTGAAGAAGGCTGTGAAAGTAATGAATGAATTGAAGAAAGAAGAGCAGAATCTTAAGAAACTAACAAGAAATAAGATCATTGCCAAAGGCACCTCACATGAGCGGAAGTGTCTTCTGGAGCAGAATGCATCTCTTGACCGTCTCATTGAGAAATCAAGCATGATATTTGCATGGCTCAAGGTTTGTTTCACTATTGACTATTGCTACACTGGTATCGTAGTTAAATGAATTAAACCAGCATCACTGAATATCTTATTCCATCTTAATTGTTGCTTCTTTTCCATCATGGATGCTGCAGGGCTTTTGAGATAATAGAGAATTAAGGCCCCTCCATAGAGTTTAATTGAATGTCCCGATTCTTTCTGTTTGAGGCATCAAATTGTGCCTCTGGCCCTCTGCTCCTTCCTCCTAGGTTTCTGAAGCACTTAGAGCTGAGATTTTTTTTGGTCAAACAAATTGACAGATTGAGTAGATTTATGAAGGCTACCAGAAGAACCGAAAGACATTATAAAGGTTTGACTAGTAAACTAATTTCTTGAGTACTCAGACCAGGAGTAACATAGTGGCTTAACTTAATTCAACCCTATGGACCAGAACTACTGCCTGCTGCCGGGCATATTTTCAGTTAGTCCTGCCTTAAACATGGCTTATTAACTTGGAAACTTCTTAACATAGTGCATGGAAACTATAACCCCATTTTCTTTTCTTAGCTTATTTGAACTTGTTCATACATGGCTGACTTTTGGAGTTTGTTTTTGGTATATTGCACTCAATTTGCTTGTAATATGACCTTTTGATTAATAGCTCAAATTTGGAACACAGAATTTTAATGATGCAATTAAAATGGCTACACCTTGCCTGAGGACATTAACCAGTAATTACTTTGTTTTATTCTTATGTATTTATACTTTTTTTTTTTAAAATTTATTTTGTTATTTTTTTATTTAGCATTGTGGGTATGCAAAAAGAAAGAAGAGGATTGCAAGTGAACTTTGTGACAAGGGAAAGCTTAGTGATTCATTTTTAGTCATTGGAGAATCGTACCAAAAGCTCAGAGAATTTAACAAAGCCATTAAATGGTACACAAAGAGCTGGGAAATGTACAAGTCAATTGGCAATTTGGAGGTAAGTTCTATGGTGGCACTATGATCTACAATGCAAGATTTACATTTTGTTGATGTCAATAGAGAAGTAGCATAAAAATGAACTAGGATACTTCTTATGCAGTGTATATTTAGATGACTGGGACAATTTAAGCACTTGTTTAGCATGGATTCTAGGATTTAGGATAGTGTTGTCTTTCAAAGAACATGCGATTTCATATTTTCTATTATAACTGTGGATGCACTGCACTTCGTGGTTGGTAAATTACTAAATTCTGACAATGAAAAGCTATTGTTTTCAGGGTCAAGCATTAGCAAAAGTTAATATGGGTAATGTGTTGGACAGTGATGGTGATTGGCCAGGAGCACTTGATGCATTTCAGGAGGGCTATAGGTAATTATGTACAGTACATTCTTGATTTTCTTAATGAATTGGAAAATTGCTGAATTTGGAACCAGAAATGGCTTCTTAAGTTGCATATTTCTTTGATGTGGGGCTGTCTTCATGACAGCTTGACACCCACCCTCTTTGACGTCTTAGGTGCACCCGTGATGGTAATAAACAAAATATTTTCTGATTCCTTAATGTGCCTGCTATGCAATTAATGTGGTTTAGAATCTGTTGCATACATCAGGGAACTACCCTTGGAATATAATAGAAGGCTATCAAGTATCAATTACTGCAAAATATAAGATGTATATAATGAGCTGAAGTTATAGCATGCAGAATTTAAAGAATAATACATAAATAAAAAAATATAATATGTAAATGCATGTAGATTTATAGTATCAAAATCCAATCATGACACCTCTGCTAATTGATGTCTTGTATTAGCTGTGTTGTCTTGTATTAGCTGCGTTCTTTATGCTTTGTGCTTGATGATAATTTGACCACTTAGTTGGGCGGTTTGTTTGAACACGACCACTGTAATTGGGCAGTTTGTTTGAACAAGACCACTGTACTGATTGTTTAGGAGACCAGATTCTGCCTGTAGTTTGTTTGAAATAGAGGTCATATAACATGTCTACCCAAGATCCACTTGACAAATTTACCCAATCAGTTGATGCTTTAGAACAGTTTGTTTAGAGACTACTGCAGTACTGGACTTTAATGTAAGCAGATTCAGTCTGATTTTTGCTAGATGTCGAGACCACATAATATGCTTGTGGCTTGCCCGATCATGCACTTTTACTTTACCAATTTACTCAATAATCTGTCATTTTAAATGTAGGAAAACTGTGGGATGCTTTCTATTTTCTTTGCAATAATTGATTTTTTTTAATCATTTTTCATTGTTATGGAAACTAATACAATTATCATCATTGTCATAGTCTTCATCTGGATTTGTCTATAGAGTTCTTGCTTCTATCTAATCACCATTTTGAGCAAAAATGCAGAATCAGTTGTTGCCATATTAGTCACTGTTCTAAAATGTGGCGCCGCTTAGGCGTTGCTAGGTCGCCACGCCTAACCCCAAATTGGTGGGGTTAGGCCTTGATCACTTGGTCGGTGTTTTCTGGGGTTTTCCAGCACTTTTTGGAAAACCCTAATTTCATCTTTTCTTGTTGGTTTTTCACAAAATTGACCAAATGTTCCCCATCACTCAAAAATATTTTCCTAAGATTAATTTGTCCAAATTCCATGAGATCTTAAAATCTCCAAATTGACCCAAAACCCTAATTTCGAAAATCCCCAAATACCGATGAATTTCATAGGTGGCACTGTAGCCCTAGGCGCGAGGTTGCCGCTTGACTTGACTAGTGCTTAGCGATTTTTAGAACACTGGTATTAGTTATTGCAAATTTTTAGACAGGAAAAAACACAGAAAAAAATGCTTATATTTTTCATTCTTTCTTCTCTCTCTGTAAACCATTGAGCCTTTATAAATAATGTGCAGGCATGGTGTCATTTTTCCTGGGGTTTGCATGCAAATGCACCCCTTATATTTGGTTTCAGTTTATGTGAAATTGTACTGGTTTTGTCATTCTGTATAACAGGATTGCTGTTGAAGCTAATCTTCCTTCTGTTCAGCTTTCTGCACTAGAGAATATGCACTACAGTCACATGATAAGGTTTGACAATGTTGAAGAGGCCAGGTAAATATGTTTAATGTGAACCTCCTTATTTGCTTAGGGTAACTGTGGCATCTAAATTCTTAATTAAGGAATTGGGATTGTGAAAATAAAAGCCAAAGCTTAATCATTATATATATATATATGAAAACAGAGATGAGAAACTTTGTTGTTTCGATTAATTTACAAGCTATACACAGGTGCCCTTTTATAGGGAAAAATACAAACGATTCTGATAACTCAGATTTAAATCCAATAAACCTATCTGCTGCTTTAACTCCTAATATCATGGTAATTCAAATACAAATATTTAAAATACAACTAACAGATAAAACTTATCAGGTATCTAACAGATAAAACTTATCAAGTATCTAACAAACTTAACACATAATCCAGCAATATATATATATTTTTAGATTTTGTGTTTTACAGCTATAATGTAAAATATATTACTTTCAAATCTTTGAACTTTATTCCTGGAAAATAAAATTTTTATTGCTTAAAGAAAGCTGCTTCTCCACAGGAGGTTGCAGCATGAAATTGACAAGTTGAAGGAGTTTAAAAGTGAGGATCTGGAAGCACAAGATGTGGCATTGGATTGCTGCTCAGAGACAGACACAGAAGGGAATGATCATTTGTCAGATGGTAGGTCTAGTGCTTGCTGTTCAACTGAGATGCGTAAATCTGATTCTTGTCGATCGAAGACTTTAGCTGGTCTAGAAGAGCTAAAAGATGATGAACCTTTAGTTTCATTTCTTCGTTCCAGCGAAAGATCACCCAAATTGAAGACGGTTTATGTGGAACAACATAATATTTCCACTAAGCCAACAGAAACTTCTCCCAAAAGTGTATCTAAATTAACAAATAGCCAGCGGACAGGTGGTGGTCGTAAACGTATTCGTGTAGTCATTTCAGATGATGAAGGGGAAATGGATGATGAAGAGTGCTTGAAGGGTAGGATTCACAGATGTCCTCTTGAAGTTGTTGCTACTTCTGATGCATGTAGGTTATGTTAATGATTTAATTTTTGATCTTATATTTTTATTGCAACTGCAACTTAGTTGTGAGAGGTGTTTTCTTTCCTGTTTGCAGTTAAGAGTAAAAGCAGTTCAGCTAGTCGAGCTCATAAATTTCAGGTTCTGGAGGAATTAGATCAATCCCTTGAATTATGTTGTTTCATTGTGAAGATGGTGCCTAAGTGGTTTATCCTTTTGCTATGGCAGGATATCCCGGCGGCAGATTTCAAATGTGCCAACAGTTCTGAAAATCACATAAATGTTGAAGAAAGCACATGTTCATACAAATTCACATCTTCTAATCCAACCAATCAAAATACAAATGCTACTAGATGCACTGGGAAAGTCCTTACTGCATCTGATTTTGCTACTAGTTGTTCCAAAGATGATATCGAAGTCTCTGGAAACCTTGGGAAAAAGCATAATCCTTCTCGCTCCAAGTTGCATAATCCTGGTGATAATGATGATGTGAGTGTTATTTTCATCTCTTGCAAAAAGTATCCTGATACTCGCATGCATGTAAGGTTTGCATGATGATCGGGAAGTATTGTTTAGAATAGTTCCATTTTCCCTTTTCGTCATGCATAACATGCATACTATTCATTATTTGTCAGGTGCCTTGGCAGATTTAATATAAGGAAAAAACTGCAACAATGCGTTATGTTCATTGGCTGCAGTAATCTGGTTGCTATATTTCTCATATCAGTGGCTCTGATTTGTTTTTGTGCCTGATTTTGATGATTCTTTCTTTAAGCAGTTAATATACTATCATGCGTTGTTGGCCAAAATGCATGCTCATATATAAATATATAATTCGTTGTGTGAACTGTCAACAAGAATGGCGTGCACCATTGATTGTACCCTTGCAAGAATTATTATGATTATTATAGTTGTCATGTTTTACTGATGTTTGATTTGTTAATTGCAGCAATGTGTGACATTCAGAATTGATGATGACCTGATTCATTTAGAAGCACATTCATGCATTCGTGATGATAAGTTGGATAATGAGTATTTGAAGGTTGAACTGGCTTGCTTATATTACCTGCAGCTTCCTATAGAGAAGAGATCAAAAGGTAGGAATTTACAGCCAAATCGGAATGGTGTGTGCTTCTCAATTGTCTCACATTTAATGATCAGCTGAAATATTCTGTAACACACTTATCTATCTGGTTTGATGTGCTGTGTTTTAATAAATGATGTCATGTGCGTAGTACCCTCAAAGTGATTGGCAACAAAATGTCATACAAATATCTGTAACCATTAAAAGCTGATAAGTGGCAGGGATGACTAAACGATTGACTGCCTTGCTTCCAACTGTAGGTTACACATTTGGACTAGGTTTGGAATATGTTAGGTGTTGTATACCTTGGCTGCACATGCTATTTATGTATAATGGAAAGATAAGCTTATGTTTGCCAAAATTAATATTTTGGTTTGTGCCATGTGCTTCATGTGACATAGTTCACGTGTTCATGTTCAAAGGGAAGTTGATGGGTGCAAGCCGCACGGTCTTTACATTTCTGCATGCTTCATTATCACTTGCATATTCTTTTATTCTCTCTTTTCTTATTGTTTCAATGGTTAGTTGTCTTCAAAGTTAATTAGAATTCTAATATTCTGCAAATTGTCTCACTAGGTCTGGTGCCCATAATTCAGCATATGAAATGTGGTGGAAGGACTCTGGAATCCTTTGACACTTTCAAGGATCAAATGGGAAAAGATATAATTGAAGTATCTATTGATGGTAGTTTTTACACATTCTTTTTTATTGCATGAAGTTATTATATAACAGCCTACTTCTTTGTTTTCCCCCTTGCACTGTTGCTGGAAGACTCACCGTTACTGGTGTTTTAACGATTTCAATTTCGGAAGGTTTATCTTCACATATATATTCATTTTTCTAAATGCATTCTGCTTTGTCCTTATAATGTAGTCTTGCATGTCCGATCAATTTCAAGTTTACACTTATTTTTTGCAAAATTTGAGCTCCTTAAAACTAATTTCATTGTCAATTTTGGGCTTAAACTATTCCTTTTGTTATCATTCTTATTCATTTCATGAATACTTACTGTTCTGTTAATCAATAATGCTATATTCGGTTGGGATACGTAGTTGTATCGATGTGTCACCAATCTTTACTGACTTGTGGTAGGTGTTGGTTGACTTAGTTTTCCATCATTAACGTGATAATATACACCACCTATCAAATGATGACACCTTGCATGCCACATCACTTGGGATACAAACTACATATCCCAACTATGTGTAGCATCACTCTTTGTGAATAAGAGTTAAAATAAGAACTGAAATGGAGAGCAGAGCAAAAATTGAGGCAACAAGGAAACTTGCAGTACTTTAAATAAACTGAAGTCTTGCAAACTTGAAAAATCCATAGATTTTATGTTCTGGCTAATTGTGTTTCCCCTAAGAACTTGAAAGTAGCAAAACTCGAAACAGTTAACTGACATCTTGAAATGGAAATAGAAAAGCGGATATCCAATAACTATAATGAATATTCTTTTTAGGGCGTGACAGAAAAATATCTCTTGTTGGATTGTTGTGATTGACTTAATGTTGTGGATTGGTACAGTACCATGGATAAAGTAGTCTGATCTCTAATGTTTTGTTTTAAATTTGGTAATTATGTCATACCTGAATGTGGACCTAGTTTCAAAGAATTCAAATTGGGATATTCTCATGGTTCTAAAAAGCTAGGTGCTAGGTGTACGGTGGAGGGAACGCCTACGCCTTTTAGGCGGCGCTTAGATAGATGGGCTAGGTATCATCTAGGCGGATTTTTTTCTTCAAAATTTTTTTATTAGGTTTAAAAATTAGGTTATGGCAATTTGAGGTCGACTAGGGTTATGGTTTAGAAATTTGGGTTCAATTAGAGATAGTGTTAGGGTTTGATAGTCTTAGACCATTGTCGACGGCAACTCAGACGACAGTTCCGATGGCGGCCACCGGTGCGTGGCCTCCACGCGCCGCCACATCCGGTGGCTGATCAGAACATGCACCCCTTCTTACTGAATAGAAAGCATTTACGCGCCTAGAAAACCCCCCATTTTCCCTAGATCTAGAGTTTTCCGTCAGCAGCTGTCTAGGTCACTGTTTTCCCCAAAATCGAGATGGTCAGGCGCTGTCAAGCGCCTAGGCGTTAGCTTAGACTGTCTTTTAGAACACTGGATATTCTTGATTCTATAGCATTAATATCAGTATAATACTGACTAATATAGTTATTAGACATCTGAATAGAAAATTTATACACAGCAGAAGAGAATAGGCTTTAGTATTGTCTGATCCCAACTAAAACAATGGTTTACTATACAAACTATCTCATTACACTTATAACTGTAAAACAGGAAATATCTATAAATTTTAAAGATTTTTAATTTTTCCATCATGCCAATTTTTAGTCAAGGAGGGCATAGTGGAATTGTTCATTTTTTTTAACCCCTATCCTTGTTCCTAGGGAAACTAATCTCCATATGATTTGGACATTCTTATTTTTATGGTTTAGAGGAACTTGAACATGGATCCAGCCTTTAGGTTAGGACATGTTTGGGACATCTCAGTTAAAAGTAATTAAGTGAAATTAGAGTCAATACAGACTACACTTTAGCGGTCCCTTTTGGATTTCTTTGTTCAAGAGGTTATATATTCCGTTTTGATGTCAACTTTCAGGATGGGTCCAAAAGCGCTTGATGAAGCTGTATATTGACTGCTGCAAGGAGTTATCTGAGGCACCGAATATGAAGTTGCTTAAAAAGCTATATGTTTCGGAGGTAAGATGTCGTTTAATAATTATAGGCATAGTTTATTAAAAACCATATCATCTTGTTGTCTGTTCTACATATTGCTATACAGTACATTATTGCATTTGTGTACTTGGAATCAAATTGTTTCATGGTTTTTATAACAGGTAGAGGATGAAGTCATTGTTTCTGAATGCGAATTGCAAGATATCTCAGTAACTCCTTTGTTGAATTCCCTTCATACTCACAAAACAGTTGCCATGCTAGACCTTTCTCACAATTTGTTAGGTGACACTGTTTATTAGTTCATTTTTTATTTTTTCTTTCAGTCTCTGTATTCTGTACTCACCAATTCTTTTACATACTTAAACAGAAGTACGCAACTTCGGTTGTGGTTGCTTGTTATATTTCATAAGACGTGAATATTGCTCCACAATCTTTTTGGCTGACATTAGCTGTCTGTTGGTTTGCTATCTCATAGGAAACGGAACTATGGAGAAACTTCAACAATTTTTCATATCTTCCGGCCAAAACTATGGCGACTTAACTTTGGATTTGCATTGCAATCGATTTGGTCCAACTGCTTTGTTTCAGGTTTGTATTCCATGTTGCAAAAACCTTTCCACTTCTGCATCTGCAAAGCCCTACAGTTTCTTATTCATTCAGTCATTCTTGTATCGTGCTGATTTTTTAAAGGATTCAACCTCTCTTTATCATAGTGAATTCTTCTAATTCAATCTTTATTCTATATGCTGCTAGAGAGAATAATCACTTGCATTTAAGTTGTCATTTGACCTAGAACTCAAACTAATAGGGAAGGGCCTGGCAGTAGCTTCTAGACTTTAACGCATCCTTTCATATACAAGGAATGTGGATCTAATACAACTGCAGCCACAAACATAACAACAATTACAAACACAATGCCAAATATTTACTTGTGTCGCTTAAACTAATTGGTAAGTTCCAAAAAAAATTATATCCGTGCTTTAACATGCTGCCTCACATGTAAGATACAAGGATTAAATACAGCCATAAATTTAACAACAAAAACAAGCACATTTTATACTAATTTAAGAAATATAATGGGGTGATTCCAACAAGTCTACTTGGTCAGGTTGACTATGATAACATTGAAGCCACGATTTGACCTAAAAGTTTACGGTAATGGCTGAGGCATTGTTTAAAAAAGCGGCTAGAGGCGGCGCCTCGAGGCCGCATCGCCGCCTTGCGAAGCTGGCGCGTTGAGGCGTCCGCCTTTGGCGTGTTTTTAAGATTTCCGCACCGCTGCAAGTGAGGTGATCGCCTCACGCTGACGCGGCGTGAGGCGACCGCCTCGCACCGACGAGAAAGAGGAGCGAACAAGAGAGGTAGAAATTTTGATCGAGT